>JAQQSV010002898.1:0-20073 GCA_028646515.1 Pseudochirops corinnae | reverse complement strand
TCGATCCCTTACTGTAGAAGCTGCTAGGTCCTGGGTTATCCTAATTGTGTTTCCACAATATTCAAATTGTTTCTTCCTGGCAGCTTGCAATACCTTCTCCTTGATCTGGGGATTCCGGAACCTGGCTATAATATTTCTAGGAGTTTCCCCATTTCCTCTTGTTTGTCTTCTCTAATGTCTGCCTCATACCAATTCTTCCCTAAATTCTTCTGCCCTTCATCTCACTCCACACCATCTCTTCCATTAAATTCTCTTCATTTACTCTCCCCTCACTATATTCCATCTCACTTTTCCCTTCCTCCCCTCCTCTCATTCTACTTCTACCCCCTATTAACTCCTTCCAAACTCTCCGTACTCAACCTCTAATCAGCTCTCTTCACTTGGTCTCTCTTCCTACTCTCTCCTATTTCTTATTTCCTCTTTCTTCCTCTCCCTTACCCTCTCTTCAATTCTTATCTTCTCTGATACTTGCTGTCTTTATGACTCTAGGCAAATCCAATTAATCTCTCTGGACCTCAGTTTTTTCTCCACTTATAAAAAAAGGGGCGTGGTGGTGGACTAAATTACCTCTGAGGTCTTTTCTTGTTTCAGTTCTATGATCCTTTCCTTACTTCCCTTCCCTTTTCCTTCTCTTTAATCTTCTCTTCCTCTGCCCCATCTCACTCCTGTTTCTGCCCTTAGCTCACCTCTGAAGCACTTAAACTCATTTCTACCTTGCCCTTACTTCATCTTTGAGGCACTTAACCTCCCTGGGACTCAGCATCCTTGTTACTAATATGAACCTGTTGGGCTAGATGACTTCTAAGGTTTCTTACATCTCTAAATCTAAGGTACTCTAGTTCTCAATTCATCTCACTCTTGCTCTTACCCTCCTCTTCATCCATTTTGTTTCTTTCATCCCAGTGTCCAGGCAAGATGCTATGTTTTTTCTTTTGTTTTGGGGCCACTAGAGGTCCTAGATCACAGCCACAACCTATAGCCAATATGCGAACCAAATACCCTTGCCCACTGTGTCAGCAGATACTGAAAACTAAACTAGCCTTTCCTTTTCACTGACCCTGACACTGAATCTACTGCTGTTGCTGCTTTTATTGACCCTTACTATACTACTCACTCTTCCACTAATTGTGATATCTACCCTCACCTAGGACAAGCAGACTGAAGAAGAATCTTGACTTCTTTCCTTGGACTTGCCAGGTTCTAGAGCCTAAACTTGTCCATGACCTTTCTGGGATGCCCAGTGTAAATACTACCTATGAGGAAGAAAGGTGTAGTGGTGAGGGGAGTTTGGTTTAGCCTTGTCTAAGGGCAGCTCGTCTCCACTGAGTTCTGTCTTCATTAGCCAGCCCGACCCTTTCTAATTCCTCTCTAAACACAACTAGCTATTGCTGTTTGGACTGAAATAATTAATTGGAACAAAATTGCCACTGTAGGAGAAAAGAGTGATTAAACCCATCCAGAGGACAATGCCACTAATCATAAGTCTAAGCATCTAATTATGGGGCTGGAGGATGTGGATGGGTGATAATAACAGGCTTTTGTAAACTGTGTTGCTGGAGGAGTGGGGAGGAGGGTCTGTGTAGATGGAACTTCACTCCCAGCATAGTGCATGATTCCAGGACTCGAGAGACATTCAGGAGAGGAAAAGCTTGTGCAGTAGAGAAAACATCTTGGTGCAGCAGAAAACACTCAAGACTTGAGAATCAGAATTGGGTTTGCTCCTGACCTTGCCCATTTCTCAGTATGTATCTGAGGGTGACTCATTTAACCTGAGATGTCTGTTTACTTACTTTTAAGATGAGAATAATAATACTTGCAGCACTTAGCTAAGGAAATGAGGAAAATGCTTTGTAAACCTTAAGTGTTATAGAAAGGTTGCTATTATTTTTATTGATCTGGAATTCCAATGGGGATTGGTGAGGATGGGGAGAGAGCTAGAAAATGGTACTCTGAGGGCTAATACAGGCAGGGTTCTCTTTTTGTTACCACTTTTTCTGTTCTTTTGTCCCAACCTCCCAGATCAAATGACTCCTAATACCTCCCCAGTGTTTCCTGAATAAAGTCAGCTGACTTCCACCTGTACAATTTGGTCTTAAGATATCTTTCACTTTTCTCATATGTGTAGCCTGCACTAGAGGTGTCAACCATGTAGCTCATGTGGTCTTGCAACACTCCTGAGTGTGGCCTACTCTGTAGTGTGGCATGAAGCAGATTAAAATGTATTTGGGAAAAATTTAATTAAATAAAAAATATAATAGAACATAGATAATGCTAATATGTGGTTTTCTAAGTCAATATGCAGGCATCTTTGTGTATGGTTTAGTGATTCCCATTTCTATTTGAATTTGATACCACTGGTCTATATCACAGAAGATATTGTCTCCATACTCCTCAGCCCCCAGTCTTTCAGCCACCCTCCCTCCTCAATACCTGTTCACATTCTACCCATTCTTTAAAATATAGCACAGATAACACTTCCTATATAAAGCCTTCCTTGTTGTGGTCCTCCCAGTTGGAAGTGATCTCTCCATTTAATCTCACAGCACCCTCTACTCAGTTTATGGGCTTGAATCCTCATCTGCATTTTATTTATTGGTATACTTATCTTCTTTTCTAGACTAGAAGCTCCCTGAAGGCAGATATCTACTCGTCTTCAAGGTCCCACTTCTTTCATGAGGCTTTCCTGGACATCTTCAGTTTAAAGTGATGAGTTGGTAAATTGTAGGAAGAGAACAGTATAGAGTGTCAGCTAACCTGGATTTTAATCCTGAATCTGCTGCTTACTTAGCTGGGTGACCTTGAACAAGTCACTTGCCTGAGTCTCAGATTCCTCCTCTGACAAATGGGGAAGAAAGGAGACAAGTCTAAAATCCTTTCCTCTTGCCTCACCTATATTGTCCCTGGTGCCCTCACTCTTCTCTTTTCAATGCTCCTGGCCATCCCATTCACATTTTTTTGAGAAGAAACCTTAACCTGCTTATATCTCCTCTTTTCTTACCCTACATAATCTTTGTCACTTCAGCTAAGGTGCTTGTTAACTTCATTTCCATCTCTTTTTCTACTTCCAAATTCTTCTATTCTCTAATGCCGAAGAGGAATACAGTAGAAAGTGTACCAGGCCAGGAGTCAAAAGACCTGAATTTGGGTCTGGGCTCTGTCATTTATCAGCTGGGCAAATCACTTGACCTCTTTTACATCTCAGTATCCTCAATTATAAATTAAGCGGGAGTTATTGGACAAAATGTTTTCAATGGTGTCACCCAGCTATAACATTTTAGGTTCTAATTAATGTCAGTTCTGATATACTAGGTTCTAAAGTCTCTTCCAGATCTAATATTTGAGTTTGAGTTCCCATGCCTGTAATTAATTGCCTTCTCCGGCTGGGCCAGTAGACCTTTCTTCTCTCTGGCACTTTTCAGATTCTTTCCTAAGGTTTCCTTTCCCTGGTTAGATACTGAAGCACAACATTAATCAATTCAACATTACTAAATGTTCTTGAACTCTAAGACACCTGCCCTGAGCTGCTAGGCCAAATCCAGAGGGGAATCGTAAAATTGAATTCTATGCATTGTAGAGTACCTAACTCAGGAGTGGGGAATCTGTGCCCTGAAGGTCACACGTGACCCTCTAGGTCCTCAAGTGCAGCGCTTTGACTGAATCCAAACTTCACAGAACAAATCTATCTCATAGATGCTATGTAAAACCAATAATACTATCAGACAAATAATAGGAAGAAAGTTCTAAGTTGTATATGAATTCTATTCAATCAATAAAAAAAAAATAAAAAGTGTTCTGTGCATAAAAGTTGACTTAGGACAGAGCTGTATTCCCTCTATAATCTGCTGGGGGTGGGGAACCTGCAACCTTGAGGTCACATGTAAACCTCTAGGTCCTCAAGCATGGCCCTTATACATATTTGTATATATTATATACAAATTTCACAGAACAAATTATTTTATTATGATTTATGCTACCTGGAAGTGATCTTCCTGTGATCTCAAAGCCCTTTGTACTTCTCTTACACATTTTTTACTTTGCTTTGCATTATATTTCTGTATATGTCTTATATTTTTCTTGCTAGACCATAAGTTCCTTAAGGGCAGGCACTATCTTATTTTAATTGTGTAGCTCTCCTAGCACCTAGCATAGTGGTTTGCACTTAGCAACTTAATAAATGCTTAGGGAAGGACTACAGATTTAGAGCTGGAAGGAACTTCAGAGGCCATCTTGTCTAATACTCTTATTTTTCAGTTGAGGAAACTGAGGCCCACAAGGTTATTTAGCCCAAGCTCACAAAGGTAGTAATTGCCTAAGTCAGGATTGAAACCTAGGTCTTCTGACCTTCTCATGGAGCAATGCTGCCTTGAGGATGACTAGCTCATACCACATTCATACTAGCAATTGCCACTGATGTTAATCAACTGTGGTGCAGTGTAAAAACTGCCTGGAAATAAGTGAGGGGGTGGCAAGGCAGGGAGAGATATTCACCATCACCACCAGAGCTGCAGGAGTGCTGGGGAGGATCCTGCACAAAGCAGGCAGACTCAGAAAAAGCAGAAACCTTACCGTTCAGTGTCTTCTGGCACAGGACAGAAGAAGACCTCTTCTTGGCACTTAAAGGAGTAGAACTCGTCTTTGACCTTTAATATAACAAAAGATGCAACATTTCTTAGTGATGCAGTCACTGGGCAATAATAATGACTAACATTAATATAGTACCAGCTATGTTTCAGGCACTGTCTGAGGTGATCAGCGGTATGTGGTACATTAAGGAAGTGAACAAGCACCCACTATGTGTATGCATTCTGCTAAGTGCTTTACAAAAGTTTTTGAATAATATTTTATATTTTCTCAATTACATGTAAAAATAATTAACATTATTTTAAAAAACTGAGTTCCAAATTCTCTCCCTCTCCCCTCCCTGAGATGGTAAGGAACTGGATATAGGTTATATATGTGCAATTGTGCAAGACATATTTCCATATTAGTCATGTTGTAAAAGAAAACACAGGAAACCCCCCCCCCCCCAAAAAAATCCACAAAAAGATAAAGAAAGTGAAAAATAGTCAGCTTTGATCTTTATTCAGACTCCATTACTGGAGGCAGATAGTATGCTTTATCATTAGTCCTTTGGGATTGTCTTGGATCATTGTATTGCTGAGAATTGTTGTTGCTTTGCAAATAATACCTCATTTGATCTTCACAATAACCCTGTAAGGCAGGAACTATTATTATCATCAGCCCCATTTTACAGTTGAGGAAACTGAGATAAATAGTGCTTAAGTGACTTGCCCAGGTCACAAGATCAGATGTGGACTCAGGTCTTCCTGAGTCCATGTCCAGCGTTCCATCCGCTGTACCATGTCACTGCCTCTGGAGAATGGAGAACTGGGCTTGATCAGAGGACTGAGGTTTTGTCTATTCCTCTCTACTAATTGCATGCTGTGAGAACCAGGCAGTGTTCCACCCTTGTTTTGAATGCAGTCAGGCTCCTCAGACTATGTGCTGTGTTGGCCAGCAGCCTTTTGAATGCCATCTTTGAGTAGGCACTCATGGCACACTAGAATGATACCCTGATTTAGCTGACCGATCTTGGTAAGCTCATCCATTTCATCGGGACAATGTTAAACTGGAAAACTTGTGAATTTGATCTCCTGTACTATGCACATTGTGGTAAGATGAGGGTTTAGTGTAGATTTGCACCTTGGAAGGTGGAAGTGGTCTTAATGTGGAGAGCACCAACCAACTGCAACGTTAAGGATCTCCAACAGTTCTTGGAGTTTTTCTAGGGTTAGGATCCACAAGGGACAGCTGTGTAGGGAAGAATCAGTGTTCACACAGCTGTTTGCAATTGTTAATTACCAGCACTACCCCTCAGGAAAATAGGATCAAGACCTCTTTTTTTTTTCTTTTTAAACTGGAGTTGTCTGGCCTCCTTCTCTAGCATTCCTGGTGATCATAGTGACCTTCCCACTTCACTATCCACACCATTTCCAGGCAGTTAATACTACTCTGGGTAAGTCTGTGACGGAGTTATGAAATGGCCATTAAGTGAGTAATAAAGAAAGGGGGTGTATGAGATATAAAGAAAGATGAGAGTGGAGCAATTATCGACTGTGTGTAGAGCAGGAATATAATATCAGGGAATCAGTATGAGGGCTAACAGATGCCAGGGTATGGGCTCCCTGGAGCTGATTCTCTGGAGTAGAATATTAGGGAGAAGAATCATCTGAGTGGAGACCCTAAGAGTGGATTTTTGTATTCAGAGTGAATAAGCAACTTGAAATGCGGGGACATAAGGAATTTTAGAGTCAGGCAGATGCTTGCTTACATCTCCTGACCGTACAGCTAACCAAGAGATTATATACCTCTCAGTCTTTGCCAGTCCCTATTAGTATTTAATTAAATTAGCATTCCCTGCAAGATGTGAGCTTTTTTTTTTTAATCAGTATGGTTCATACTCCTAGTAGAGAAGAGTATATTTGCATTGACTAGGGTCCTCAAGAAGTTTCCCTAATGGGTGGGAGTGTCTCTGTATCTTTTCCTGACTGATAGAGAGGCCACAAGGTGAAGAGTGTTGTCTCTGTATGTCATTTTCCTGGGTGTCTTTGTGAGGTGGTAATGAAGACCTGTTTATTGCCTCAGAAGATATACTACCCGAACATATTAATTTAGACTGAAGGTCAGTTTATTTCCTATTTCTGGAACATACTTACTATCCGCCACTCTGCAGGACAAAACATACCTCTGCACTGTATGTCACATGTGCTGGCAGTATCTGGGAGCCATTTTTTCTGGCAAGGGTGTTGTCCATGATGACATGATGTTATTCAGAGATTTCTCAGTTTGTATTTCTGATAATACCACCTTCTGAGACTCTGCCCCCATTAACCCTAAGGGTGAGTTTGAGAACCCAGAGATTAGCACTTCTCTTGTAAGCAAACTAGCATAAGGAGAGAATACCTGTAACTTGGTACCACAATCCAGAGAAAGTATTATCATGTTGCCAGAATTCTGGAACATAGAACACGTAAAATCAGTCCAGAAGATGATTTGACTCTTGTCTTTTTTTTTTTTGGAGGGGGGGAAGGCAGGGCAATTGGGGTTAAGTGACTTGCCCAAGGTCACACAGCTAGTAAGTGTTAAGTGTCTGAGGCCAATAATCTGACTTTTGCCTTCAATGTGTTCCCAGTCAGCAGAACAGCAGGGCAGATAGACTATCACAAAAACCAAAGAGTCCTCAAATCCTAAGAATACCATGTAGAACCCAGAAGCTTTGTAACCACCCTGTCTCAGTGCCCAGCATTAGTACCTTGTACATTATAGGTGCTGAATAAATGTTGAATTGTTGCCCAAGTTGGGAACTATGAGGAACATCTGTCAATGAGAATGCAGTAATGCCCTCTGCAGGAATGACTTGACAATACTCCAAGTGGAGAATTCATCATGGATAGGGTCACTCCTACATACATGTACCCTTTGGGGAAGAACCAGCAGGGGTTCTGCTACCTGCCATGATGGACTAATAGCAAAGCACTAAAAAATAAGGAATGTCATTCAGCTGGTGATTTCTAGCAGCCTTAGGTCCAATGTGATGCCACCAGTATGCCTAGAAGTCTGAGGTCTATACCTAGATGAAGGGGACAATCAGGAACCACCCTGAACTCCTAGAGTCTATTCTTCACACTTTCATGACCCTGGGAAGTAATTTCTCTGAACTTCATTACTCATTTGTCTTTGTCCCAGGACCAGGATTATGTTATGGTATTGGTAAAAACCTTCACTAAAATGACACACTTGATCCCTAGCTACCCTACCCAGTAACAATTCACTGTGATGCAGGCCACCTGAAATATCCCTTCTGAACACAGGATTATCTACATGGAGCAAGAAGGAATTTCAGAGGATGTTCGAGCCAATGTCTTCATTTTATAGGTGAGGAAATTGTCCAAGGTTAGAGGAAGGATTTAAATCAAGGTCCTGTGTCTCTAAAACCAATGTTTTTTCCTTGGTACTCTCTTCCATATACTATCTGAATATATTATATCAGACTGTAGACCAGCTTATTTCCTACTTCTTGGCCATACTATCTGCAGGACAAGATATACTTCTTAATAGGACACTGCCCAGAAGATCATTGGGTGAATAGACCAAGAAGACAAAACTCTAACAGCAGGGCAAGCAGCTCTTGTGGATACTCACCACTGAATTTTGTTTCAATAAAATTAGGTGTACATGTTTACCCAGAACACGTCTTTTATTTTCAAAAATAGTTTCTACCCTCAGAATATTCATGCCCCAATCCATTGCACCATAGTCAACCAATAGCTGGAAGAATTGGAGGCCATGTAAATGGTCTTACAATCCACCATGGACACCATGAAAACTGTCTGCTAAGTCAATCATTAAGCATTTATTAAGAACTGACTATGGGCCATGTGTAGTTCTAAATGCCAGGGATACAAAGAAAGAAAGACATGGTCCCTCCCCTCAAGCAGCTCACATTTATTTAAAAATTAGTTTTTATTGATATGTTTTTATATCACCATAGTTTCCTTCAAGTCCCCTTCCTTTTCTCCTCCCAGAAAGCCATTTCAAATAAATAATATTTTTTTAAAGACAAAAACAAGGAGTCAACATAAGTGAGCAATAGATCAAAAAAGTCTAAATATGTGCAATGTGAACACTTGTGCTACCTCTGCAGAGGGATAGGGTGGAAGTGTTTTCTCATATCTTTTGAGCCATGCTTATTCTTTATATTTTTGTTACATTCCTTTTTGATATGTGTGTGGTTTTTCCTTCCATTTATATTATTGTAGTCTTTATGTATATTGTTTTCTTGATGCTACTCACTTCATTCTGCATCAATTCATATAGATCTTTCTATGCTTTTCAGTATTCATTGCATTCATAATTTCTTACAATATAATAATATTCACATACCACAATTTGTTTAGCTTATTTCCCCACCAATGAGCATCAACTTTGTTTCTCATTTACAAAAAATGCTGCTATAAATATTTTGGTACATACAGAGATTTTCTTATCACTGGACCCTTGAGGTATACATCTAGTAATGGAATCTCTGGGTTAAAGGGTATGAATTTTAAAAATCATTTTATTTGCATAATTTCAAATTGCTTTCCAAAATGTTTTTTTTTGATTCACAACTGCACTAATAATGACCAGCATGTCTATTTTCCCACAACCCCTCCAACACTGATTGTAATCAATTAATAAACATTTATTAAGGGCCTACTATATGTCAGGCACTACTAAATGCAGAGGATTAAAAAAAATCAAAAGGCAGTTAAAAGAGGCAGAAAATACATAAACAAATATATACAAAGTGAGCTATATATAGGACAAATAGGAAGTAATTAACAGAGGGAAGACATTAGAATTAAGAGGGGTAGGGAAAGGCTTCTAGGAAAAGATGGCATTTTAGTTGGGATGTTAGGAAGCTAGAGAAATCAATAGGCAGAGTTAAGGAAAGAAAGCATTTTAGGTACAGGGGACAGAAAATGTCATGGAACATCTGGGAGACCGGGATTGTATTGAAGAGTATGTATTGGGAAGTAAGGAGTAAGAAGACTGGAAAGGGAAGGGGCTAGGTTATGAAGGGTTTTGAATAACCAAATCGAGGATTTTGTATTTGATCCTGGAGGCAATAGGGAGTCACTGAAATTGGGAGAGGGAGAGAGAGAGAGAGAGAGAGAGTATATGTGTGATATGATCAGACCTGTGCTTTAGGAAAATCACTTTAGTGGCTGAAAGGAGGACCATTTGCAGTGGAGAGAGACTTGAAGCAGGCAGACCCACCAGCAGGCTATTGGAGTAATCTTTGTGTGAGGTAAAGAAGGCTTCCACCAGTGTCAGAGGAAAGAAGGGGGTATATTACAGAGATATTGGAAAGGTGAAATTGACAGGCCTGGCCAAATGGCTTGGATATGAGGGGTGAGACATAGTGAGGAGTACAGTCAGATTCCTAAGTATTGAGTCTAAGGGACTATTGCCCTCTACAGTAATAGGGAAGGTAGGATGGAGTGAGGGTTTAGGGGAAAAGATAAGTTCTGTTTTAGACATGTTGAGTTTAAGATGTCTACTGGACAGATAGCTCAAGATGGCTAAAAGGCAGTTGGAAGTTGGAGTGGAGCTTGGAGATGAGATCCTCAGAGAGATCGGGGCACCATAGGTAGAACTGAGGCATTAGCATCATTGCTGAGTCATTTTTCAGTCGCATTCAACCCCATTTGGGGTTTTCTTGAAAAAGATACTCCCACTGATTTTAGAAATGAGGAAATTGAGGCAAATGACGTTAAGCAACTTGCCCAGGGCCACACAGCTAGTAAGTATCTGAGGCTGGATTTGAACTCAAGTCTTTTTTGCCTCCATGCCAGTAGTTCTATCCACTGAGCCACCTGAGTACCTCATCAGTTTTTTTTTCTTTTTGGAGGGGAGAAGGTAGGGCAACTGGGGTTAAGTGACTTGCCCAATGTCACACTACTAGTCTTGTGTTAAGTGTCTGAGGCTAGATTTGAACTCAGGTCCTCCTGACTCCAGGGCTGGTGCTTTATTCACTGCACCATCTAGCTGCCCCCCTTATCAGTTAAATCTGTAGGAGCTGATGAGATCACTAAGTGAAGTAATATAGTGGGCATAGAGAAGTGGGCTTAGGACAGAACCCAGAGGGATACACCTAGGGTTAGAGGGCATGATCTGAAGGAGGATCTAGCAAAGGAGACAGTCAGAAGATAGGTAGGAAGAGAACCAGGAGACAGTTATATCCTGAAAACCTAGAGAGAAGAGATTTTTAAGGAGGAGAAAGTGATCAACAGTGTCAAAGGCTACAGAGAGGTCAAAGAGAGTGAGGATAGAGAAAAGGCCTTTGGATTTGGCAACTAAGAGGTCAACTTTGGAGAGACCAGTATCAATGGAGTGATGAGGTAGGAAGCTACATTGTAAGGGCTTAAAAAAAAGTGAAAGGAGAGAAAGTGGAGGCATCTATTGTAGATGGCTTTTTTTTTTTTTTTAAGGAGTTTAGCTACAAAGGACAGCTGAGATATAGGACAATACTTAGAGAGCATGTAAGGATCAAGGGAAGTTTTTTTTTCAGATTTGGGGAGACAGATATTTGTAGGCAGAAGGGAATGAACCAGTATCAGAGAAAGATTGAAAATAATTGATAGTGTGGGGATGACAGAGGGTGAAACCTGTTGGAGGATATGGGATGGAATGGGATCATCTTTTGTCATCTTTGCCAATTTGCAGGGTGTGAGGTGAAACCAAGGAGCTCATGTTCTAATGGAAGAGATAGTATGTAAATAATTATGTACAGTCATGATGTCTGCAGTATAAATGAAAGATAATCTCTGAGTAAAGGCCTGAGCATCTGGGACAACCAGGAAAGGCCTTCTGCAGAAGGTGAGATTTCAGCTGAGTCCTAAAGGAATCTAGGAGGTAAAGGTGAAAAGGGAGAGCATTCCAGGCATGATGAATAGTGAGTGCAAAGAAAATCACAAAGCTGGTAGATGGTGTATCCTGTAAGGAGCAGCAAGGGAGTCAGTGATGCTGGATCATGGAGTATGTGGAGGGTATTTCCAGTCAGAAGACTGGAAAGATAGGAAGAGGACAGATTTAGATTCCGAAAGAGCTCCACATACCAACCAGAAGATTTCTTATTTGATCCTAGAGGTAACAGGGAACCATTAGATACCCAGTGAGTCCTTGTGGAATAGACTGAATGCAAGATATGGTTGTCCACCTGCATCCTCATTATCTCTAGCATTTCTATATTGCTTTAAGGCTTGCAGAACATTTTACATTTGTTATCTCATTTAATAGTCACAACAACCCTGGGATGCATTTGCTCTGATTATTTCCATTTTACAGTTGAGGAATCTGATTAAATGCCTCAACCAACTAGCAAGCAGGATTTGAATGCAGATTTTCCAGGTCCAGCACTCTGTGCACTGGCTCACCTAGCTGCCTCTACCTGGGTACTTCCTCATTAACTCAAAATTCAGCATTTCTAAAACTCAACTCATCATTTCACCCCAATTCCAATTCCTCTCTCCTCTATGTTAAACTAATGTCTGTTTTTAAATGCCTAATCTCTGCCAGTGGCTCCCCCATTGTTCCAATCTGGAAAACTTTGAATCACCTTTGACTTATTTTCCTCTGTTTACTATATCCAACCAATCACTGAATCCTGTTGATTTTTTTATATTTTGAAGCTTCTCTTGGAGACACCTCTTATTCTTAATTCTCACTGGTACCAGTGGGGTAAGGTGCCTACTGTCAATTATTTGCGCTGGTGGGATGATAATAAGGAGCGATAAGTATCAGTGATTAGGTTAAGAGTGGGGCTTAAGGCAAGTCTCCCCCTTCCTAAGGATCAGGATCCAAGAAAAGTATAACCAGAGGTCAGGGAGGGTCAGAAGCCAGGATTTCTTGGAATTACCTGCATCTCAAGAGACTGAGAGGGAATTGGAAATACTAGGGACATTTGTGTAGCATGAGGTAGTAGAAGGACTGTTTTGTACAATTTGGCTCACCAGAGCTCCAACTTTTTATGCTAACACAGAACATTAATTCCCTGCCTTTGCCTAGCTCTGATGTTTTGTTCATATTATTTCAAACTGAGCCATGACTTCTTTCTCATTTGACCATGCTATTCATTCATCCTACAGGTCAAAATGCACCTCTCCTCCACATAACATCCAGCTTGCCTGTGCTGCTGCCTTCTTCTTCTTCTCCTCCTCCTCCTCCTCACTCTGGCTTACTGAGTCACACAATCCACACAATTGCAGACTCTCAAAGTTGGAAGACATCTCAGGGGCCATCTGGTCCATTTCACACAAGAACAACAATCCCTCCTACAATATACACAACAAGTGGTCCTTTAGCTTTTGTTTGAAGACACGGAGGGTGGTGGTGGTACAGCAACTCGCTATCTCTTGAGTCAGTCCAATTTAGAGAGCCCTAATTGTCGGGTAGTTTTCTCTGACATCAAGCTCAAATTTTCCTTTTTGCAACCTTTACCCATTGTTCCCTGGTTCTGTCCTCTGGGGCCAAGCACTGCAAATCTGTTTCTTCATCATCAATCATCAATCATCATCATCATCATCTTCATCCTCATCATCATTATCTATCAAGCACTTACTATGTACCATGTGCTGAGCTAAGCATTTTACAAAATCTCACTGGATCCTCACAACAACACTATTATCGAATCCCCATTTTTTCAGATGAGGAATCTGAGGCAAACAGAGTTAAAGTGACATGCCCAGGGTAACTCAACTAGGAAGTGTCTGGAGTCTGAATTTGAACTCGAGACTTCTGACTCTAGACCTGGGCCTCTGCCCACTGCACCTGTCTATTACATTTGTGAAGACATCTATGATGTAGTCCTCCAATTATTTTCTTCTCGAGGCTAAATTTGCTCAGTTCCTTTAACTAACTTTTATATGGCATGGACTTAAATTCCTTCATTATTCTCCTTCCTTACCTCCACCATTTAGAATGGTTTTCTCCTTTCAAGGATAAGCCCAGGTGAATAG
Source organism: Pseudochirops corinnae (assembly GCA_028646515.1). Taxonomy (NCBI): domain Eukaryota; kingdom Metazoa; phylum Chordata; class Mammalia; order Diprotodontia; family Pseudocheiridae; genus Pseudochirops; species Pseudochirops corinnae. The sequence continues at coordinate 6,511 of JAQQSV010002898.1, read as the reverse complement.
TTCCATGAAGCTTTTTCTGTTCCCCTTAGTTATTTATCAGTGCTCTCTCACTTTATAAATTACTTTGCAGTCACTTAAACCCAATTGCCCTGCTTTCCCCCCTTCAAAAAGACCAAAAAATATTACTTTGCATTTATTTATAAATGTATATTTTTTATCCCCCTACCTCAACCCCCCAGTAGAATGTAGACTCCTTAAAGGTAGGGACTATTTCATTTTTGCTTCTGTACCCCTACCAGCTAATATGATACTTTGTGCACAGGAAGTGCTTAATCAATGTTGGGTTGTTGGACTGAATTTTTCATACACTTTCTCATTTGAGCTTCACAACAATCCTTTGAGGTAGATAGAGAAACTATTATTATTTCCATTTCATAGGTAAGGAAACTGAGACTAGAGAGATTCTGTAACATGCCCCAAATCATGTAGCTGTTAAGGGGGTAGAGTAGGGGACAGGGACACACTCAAATCGAAGTCTTCTTCCTCCAAGCCTAGCATATTTCCCACCACAAAATAGAATCAGGGTGTTTTAAAGCTGAGAGGGATCATCATATCATTCAGCTCCTTCATTTTATAACTAACCTAGAGAGGCAGAGTAACTGGACCAAAGTCATAGTTAGTACAGAACATGAATTAGGATCCCTGTCTCCTAACTCTCACCCAATGTGCTTTCAGCTATACTGTCTCCCCTGCCATAATTGGGGAAGTTGGTTGAGATGCTCTCTAGGGTCCTTTCCAACTCCAAAATGCTATGGTTCTCTCTCCGTAGCTTAAGTGGTGTCAATTACAGTGACAGGGGATTTTATTTGAATTAATGACTTTGAATTAATTAATTAATTAAATTAGTGATAATTTATCTTTATTGAACACACAAAGGATAGTCAGTGGCTTCTCTGATAAGCAGTTGTTTTGAGAGACCTATGAGAAGGATTTCTCTTAGGTCATGCTTGCATGAGAGCTCTAGAGCACTGTCTAAGGACCTATTTAGGGGCCACCTAGCAGAGAAGAAATGTGGCCTTCTTTCCACATTCCAACCGTGAACCAACATAGGGACAGAATAGGCCTGCAATTGTAATGCTTCCTCTCCTAATTAATCACATTACTCAAGAAAATATATTGATATAATTAATAACAGGAGGCATCTATATTACCCTCCATGGAATAGCAAATTATGAGGCAATAATCCTTGGATATGTTGATCTGGATTTTATACGTGATCCATCAAGTTCATTCTCACCAGAGTGAGCCTCGAGAGGCGAGCACAATACCCCAGTACTAATTAAACAAAAACAAGACCGACAGCAACGATGCTCCATTAGTCACTTCGGATACAGCATAAAATGGTTAATTCTCCTCCCTCTTCCCAACACCCTCCCATCTCCTTTCAGGGGTATTTCTTCAGTATCTTAACAGGGCTGCAAAGAGCTATGTTCCTGTTAATTCAGAATGCAAATCAGTTCTGGTTCGGTGAAAGAAGAAATACTGCAATGCTTTTATAACAGGAGGCCCTGAAAGGTTTCAGCATCAAACAATCCAACCTTTTGGTCTTTGGACACATTTCTGGATTGCAATGAATGGGCTGTCCACCATTGCTTGAAGCAGCAATTGTAGCTTATCCAGCATTAGAGGATATGTGATTGGCATGGGAAGTCAGCAGCTCAAAAGGGCCCCTTTGGACAGCCAGAAATTGAGAAAACCATAGTGCCAAAAGCTGTCAAATTTAGTAAGCTTTAATCCTTTTCAGTAGATCTTCCAATTTGGGGCTTTGATAATAATAATAATTGACATTTATATGATGCTTTAAAGTTTCCAAAGTATTTTACACATATTATCTCATTTGGAATGATGAAAAATTATTATCAGACCAAGGCAAATCTGGGTTCATGAACATGGAAGTAGAACATTTGTGGGAAATGGTGAGATCAAGGATACACAATCATCTCTGTGTGGAGGAGTGGATAATAAATCTTGGGAACCCCATGAGCAACTGGGAAGTTAGAGTGTTTCAGGGAGCATTGAAGCTCTATCTTGAAGTTTCTGGGTATGAAGGTAGGATTTGGGGTAGAAAGGAAGACTGTGAGCCAGGTACTGAATTCATTACCAAGAAGAGAGAATGGCCTGGGAACTGATAGATAAAGACCATCAGGATCAGGATTGGGTGCCAAGTTTGTATAGCATGAATTAGAAAGGAGGAGTGGTTAATCAGTTGATAGTATTAGAGGGAGAGTCTGGAAGAACTGGTGAGGAACAGTGGAGTATTCGAATTCCTCCTCCATGACAAGCAAGTCAAGGAGTATGAAAGAAAGTATAGTCAGTGCAAGAAAGGCTGGCCAGGGAAGTAGTGTCTTCAGGAAGAAGCAGGTGTCAGTGCTAGAAGATAGAGGAAGTATGAAAAGAAGACATTTAAGATGAAAGGAAGTTTGCTTATTGTAGAGCAAGGATTCTGGAGAATAAAGACAGATCTAGAATGGGACGCTGGAAGTGAAAGTAGATAGGAAGAAGGGAACAGACAGATAGAGTGGAACAAGATGGGCAAGTAATACTGAATTTCTGGATTTGTATCCCAGATCCTTGTATAGAACTTGACACAGAGCAATCGATACATGCTAGTTGATTGATTATATTGATTTTGTATACATATATTTCTGCCCAGATATGGGAAGCTGTTTCTGCTCCTCTCTATCAGTGTTTCCATGTTCTCAAGTATGCTTCTAACTCTCTCTACCCGTTCCACCATTTTTAAGGGTCATTAAGGGTGTGGCTGTTAGTTTAATATCTCCTTATCGGCCTTCTACTTTGTATAATGAAATCAACATTGATTGATCTGACTGTACTTATTATCCGTCTGTGTGGGTCAGAAACCCCACTTACCCAATCAAAGGAAATGCAGAAGAGCGCTTGCGGCTGGACAGGAATATTTATTTTTTTAAATACCCTGGAAGCAGGGAGGGACCCCTCCCTGATGCATGTCCGAAGAAAAAGAGAGAGCCCCTCCAGGTGCCCTCTTTTAAAAAAAACCTGAGAGTCATAAAGTCATAAAAAGTACATTCTTTTTGTCATACCTAACTTCTATTGGGTGAGCGCGAGGATACAGACTCAGCGCAGGGAAAGTCAAGGGTGTCTCTGACTTCTCATTGGAGGAGGGGCGGAGTCTCATTTCAGAGTGAATTTAAACAAAGAAAAATTTGTCCCTCTGTCCCGCTATCCTTTGCTTCTGCTTGAGCAAAAGGTGGGGCACACAATCTTATGGAGGCAACTCCTGTCTGCTATTGATTTGTTTCCACCCCATTCCCGAACAAAAGTTCTGGTCTGCTTCTCCCAGCCTGTTCCCAAAACAAAAAGTTCCCGGTAATTAAATGAGACTGGTCTGCTTCTAGCCTACTCTAAACAAAAGTTCCGATTTGCATTCTAATACTGCTTTTGGAGAGTCTCAGCTTAAAAGCTCTCCCCATTCACTACCACACCCACACCCACACATTTAGATAAGATTGTTGAGGTCTGGAGTTGAAATGATTTGTGCACAGTTAAAAGGTTTTAGCAGTGGGTGGGATTAGAACCCAGGTCCTCTGACTCCAAATCTATTGCTCTTTCCATTGTAACACCTTGATCTGCTCTTCTGGTGCTACTGCTAGATTTCTGCCCTCCCTTTCATATATCCTGGGCTAAGCCTTGTCCCTCTTGAGATCCCCTAAATGCAGTAAGATTTGTTGTTCAGTTGGTCGGTCTGACTCTTCGTGACCCCATTTGGGGTTTTCTGGGCAAAGACAGTGGAGTGGTTTGACATTTCCTTCTCCACCTCATTTTACAGATGAGGAAACTGAGGCAAACAGGGTTAGATGACTTGTTAGTATGTGTCTGAGGTCAAATCTGAACTCAGGTCTTCTTGACTCCAGGCCTGGCACTCTATCCACCACACTAGCTAGATAGAGGATCAGTGTGCTTGAGGATTTGGGCCCTTCTTTGACAAGCTGGTAATGAAGGCAACCCAGCTTTCTACAAAGGAGAACATGAGGCTACTTGGCCATGGTACATAGCCATTCCTAGTAGATGGAGGGGAGGACTACTTTTGTCTACAAACTATGAAGGAGAGTAGTTGAAAAACATTTAGGTTGGGCCACAAATGTTGTTGCCTTTGGGCATTTGGGGATTAGGAAGGAGAGAGAGACACACATACTTAAGAATTCAGTATACCTGAAAAACAGTTTCTGGTTCTCTGGGTGATGCAGAGCTTTTTCTTCTGTTTTTGAGTTGCGTGTGCCATGCTGCTGGACTGATCTCCTGGGGGAGTGACCAGGTCATGTCTGTGTTGTCTGAGTTCCCCTTTCCCTTAGGCATCTCAGGGTTTAGTGGTTGGTTTTGGGACCCAGTTAAGCAAACTATAAGAATGATTTGGTTGAAACATCAATTCACATTCAGCTTCGGGATATGGGTTGGAGTAAAAACTGAAGGAATCCTTCTTACTCCCCAAGGGCATGTCTGAGAGCTCCTCAGAGGTAATTCAGTTCTATTCTATTGGGATATGGTCCTGTAAAAATCAAGTCATAAATGCTAAAATTCAGAATGATTTGGAGCTGGCAAGGAATTCTAAGGACAAGGAGGGTTTGTTTTTTTAAAAGCTATATTGGGAGAAAAAAGGCCAGGAATACAAGGGAAAATACTTGCTAGGGTTGAATGGGACAATGATGAAAGATGACAGTCAGAAGGCAGAGCTATTCAATTCATATTTTGCTATTTTTTTTTTCCTGACAGGGAGTCTAGAGTTTGAACTGAAAAGAATGGAACAAAAATGGCTAATAGAAAGTTGAATCCAAGATAATTTGGGATATATAAAAAAGGTATATAGTTGCTATTGATAAATTCAAGTCCTCAGATCCAAATGAGCTACATGGAAGAACTGATGAACCTGATTTCTGTACCACTATCAGTGATCTTTGAAAGACCATTGGGGAATAGGTGAGACAGGAGAAGAACAAAAATCTCATTTTTCATAAAAGAGAAGATAGTAGGATTTGTAAACAATAGGCCAGTGATTTTGACTTTGATTCCCATCAAAACTCTAGAATGTATTATTAAAGGTGTTATGAGGACTGGCCAAATAAGCCCAATACTTATAAGTCTGTTTTTCAGTGTGCTAGGCTGCTACAATTTCCCACTTGGAAAATCCCACATGATGACATGACATGACGCTAGGAAGGGCCTAGTAGAGACCTTGGATCACATGTAGACACTTTGTGACTAGGTGTAGTCCACTAACCCCAGGGAAGGGCAAGCTCTTTTTTGGGAGGATCTGGAACTAGAGGTGCCTTCAAAAGTCAGTCTGGATTTCTCTCTGTAGGTTGGGGCTTTTCTCACAGTTAGTCTCCTTTCAAAGAAGGTGCCTGGTTAGAGACAGTGTTGAGGCTGATATGTGGCCTTGTGAAAAGGAGTTCTTAGTCCATTATTCTAATGTTTGTTCTTTTGTTTTAGGTGAAGGAAATTAATCTAAAAGCTAAGGCCTTAAGATTTTGAAAGCTCTGGAGGTCAAAGAAGAAAGTCCCTTTTATATACCAAAATATTTATAGTAGCACTTTTTGTGGTAGTTAAGAATCAGAAACAAAGTAGACGTTTTTTGATTAAGGCATTACTAAGCAAATTGTCATCCATGAACATGATGGAATATTGTGATGTAAGAAATGTTGTTGTTGTTTGTCCTTTGCTCTCGAAGAGGACCATGGCTTTAGGGAGGTGATGCCATGACATACAAGTGAATTGGATTTAAGTGAGGGGAGGGCTGTGCAAAGTCACCAGCCTCACTTTCTCAACAAATGAAGTAAATACAAAGAAGCCTGCATGGAGCTACATGAACTGATGCCTGATGAAGTAAGCAGAGCCAAGAAAACAATGACTACAGCAACCACCAAAAAAAAAGTTGTCAAAATTTTAGTGTGAGCATTGATACCTTGGAATTCAGCAAATGCTCCAAATCAAGGCTTGATTTATTGTTTTGTTGATTGTCTAGACTTTAAAAAGTGATGGAAAAATGTTAATGCAGATTAAACTGAAAAGTATATTGTATATCATATATACATTTTCCACCCCCTCCCCCAGCCAGTTGTTCAATATTTACAAGTACACCCCTGTCCACAAATATGTTGTGCATTGCCCTTATTTTTAGGATTTTTTCTAACATATTGATCAGTTATGCTAATTTGTTTCCTCTTCTATTTCTTTTTGTCTTTGGAAAATTGCTATTTGTTATATGGAAAATTTCCAGAGGGGTTGGGGGAGGAATCACAGGGGCAACTATAGTGATGTAAAAAAAAAAAACCAACAAAACTCCCAAAGATATCAATAAACTTTAAAAAAAAAAAAAACCTATTGGGGGGGCGGAGCCAAGATGGCGGCGTAGCAGCAGCAATATATCGCAGCTCTCACATAGCCACCCCAAAATACCCATGGAATAGGACTCTGGACCAATACTAGAACTTCAAAAGCACACAAAGATACTTCCCACTAAAGTCAGCTCGGCTAC
>JAQQSV010002897.1:0-20084 GCA_028646515.1 Pseudochirops corinnae | reverse complement strand
TTTGGGATATAATCCCAACAGTGGTATTGCTGGGTCAAAGGGTATGCAATTATTTATAGCCCTTTGGGCATAGTTCCAGATTGCTTTTTTTTTCCTTTTCCCAGTGATCACTCATTGGTTACAACCCTTCTATATGACCAAACTATTGTACAATGTGAAAGTATTTGCAGATCCTATACATGATTGCACGCCACCATGGAGGGGGGGAGGGAGGGGAGAAAATCTGAAACTCAAGTGATTGTGGAACTGAATCTTGTAAATTAAAAGTAAATAAGTAAATAAAAAAATTTAAAAAAAAAAAGAAATTTTAAAGAGTACTGGGTGGTGGTACCATTATGTCAAAGACCTTGAGCTATGGATCAGGAAGCTCCAAGATTAAAAGATCAAGATCTTTACATAAACTCATGGATGTTGTTCAGTCATGTCCAATTTTTTGTGACTCCATGTGGGGTTTTCTTGACAAAGATACTAGCATGGTTTGCCATTTCCTTCTTCAGCTCATTTTACAGATGAAGAAACTAAGACAAGCAAAGATACAAATATCTTCCCATTAATCATTAGTCAGGTTGTAAAGAGGGATTGTAACTGATGGAATGATCAGTGGGAGACAAGTGACTTTCCCAGAATAACACAACGAATAAGCGTCTGAGCTTGGATTTGAACTCAGATCCTCCTGACTCCAGGGTCCATGTTCTATCAACTGTGTTACCTAGCTGCCCTAAAATTATAGATCACACCACAGTGCTGGCAGGAACAAGAGACTGTTGGCCTGAATCAGATTAAAATGTAATTGGTAAATGTTTAACAAAATAAGTAAAAATACAATATAACATAGAATTTTAATTTGTAATTTCTGAAGTCAATATGCAGCCCATAGGGATGTGTTTTTATTTAAGTTTATGCTGAACTAGATTCCAGATTTAAACTTGAAAGAAACCTAGAAGTCATTGACTCCAAAGCCCTTTTTTTTTTTTTTTTTTTTTTGCTTTTTGGAGGGGGGAGAGTAGGGCAATTGGGGTTAAGTGACTTGCCCAAGGTCACACAGCTGGTAAGTGTTAAGTGTCTGAGGCTGTATTTGAACTCAGGTCCTCCTGACTCCAGAGCTGGTGATCAATTCAATGCGCGACCTAGCTGCTCCTAAAGCCCTTATTTTTTTTTCTTCCTATTTTTTTTTTGTTGGCTTATTTATTTTAGTTTACAACATTCAGTTCCACAGTCCCTTGAGTTTCAGATTTTCTCCCTCTCCCTATCCACCCCCCCCCCCCACCCAACTATAGCAGCATGCACTCGGATACAGGATCTACAAATATCTTCCCATTGATCATTAGTTAGGTTGTAAAGAGGGATTGTAACTGATGGAATGATCAGTGGGAGAGAGGAAACAAAACAAGACAAGAAAAAGAAACAGAGCAAATGGTTTGTTTCAATCTGCACTCAGACTCCGTGTCTCCTTCTCTGGATGTGAATATCTCCTTCAATCATGAGTCTTTTGGAGTTGTCCTATGACCTTGTATTGCTGAGAGGAGTCCAGTCTATTGAAGTTAGTTGTCACACATATATTGTGTCTGTCATTGTGTACAAATTTCTCCTGGTTCTGCTCCTCTCACTCAGCATCTGTTTATATAAGTCTCTCCAGGTTATTATGAAGTCAGTCTGCTCCTCATTTCTTATAGCACAGAAGTATTTCATTACATTCATATACCGCAACTTGTTCAGCCATTCCCCAGTTGATGGGCATCCCTTTGTTTTCTAATTTTTTGCCACCACAAAAAGGGCTGCTATAAATATTTTTGTACATGTGGGTCCTCTTCCCACTTCTCTGATCTCTTTGGAATATAATCCTAGAAGTGGTATTGCTGGGTCAAAGGGTATGCACTTATTTATAGCCCTTTGGGCATAGTTCCAGATTGCTCTCCAGAATGGCTGGATCAGTTCGCAGCTCCACCAACAATGCATCAGTGTTCCAGTTTTTCCACATCCTCTCCACCATTTATCATTTTGCTGTTTTGTCATCTTACTGAGTCTGGCCGGTGAGATGTGGTACCTCAGAGTTGTTTTGATTTGCATTTCTCTAATCACTAGTGATTTGGAACATTTTTTCATATGCTTATAGATGTCTTTAATTTCATCTTCTGAAAGCTGCCTGTTCATATCCTTTGACCATTTTCAGTTGGGGAGTGGCTTGTGTCTTATAAATTTGACTCAATTCTTTGTATATTTTAGAAATGAGGCCTTAATCAGAGACACTGGTTGTGAAACTTCTTTCCCAATTTTCCACTTCCCTTTTAATCTTGGTAACATTGGCTTTGTTTGTACAGAAGCTTTTCAATTTAATATAATCAAAATTATCCATTTTGCATTTTTTAATGCTCTTTTTGTCATGAAGTCTTCCCCACTCCATAAATCCGACAGGTGAACTATCCCTTGCTCTCCCAGATTGCTTACAGTATCAACCTTTATACCTAGATCGTGCATCCATTTCAACTTTATTTTGATGTATGGTGTTAGATGTTGGTCTATGCCCAATTTCTGCCATACTATGTTCCAGTTTTTCCAGCAGTTTTTGTCAAATAGTGCATTCTTATCCCAAAAACTGGGGTCTTTGGGTTTATCAAACAGTGGATTACTGTAGTCGTTGGCTGCTGAGTCTCGTATACCCAATCTATTCCATTGATCCACTGTAAAGCCCTTATTTTAAAAATGAAGAAGCTGAGTTCCAGAAAGGTTCAGAGACATCTATATTGTCACTCAGTAAATGTCTGAGACCAGAATAGAACTCAGATCTCCCTGACACCGAGGGCAGGCTAGATAAAGGGCTAAAGCTCTATATCCTCTAAAATAGCTGGGTTTTTTTTCTTCCTTTCCTTTGTCATTCTTCTGCAAGTAGATGTGAAATTCAAGAAGAAAGTTGATTCAGGCAGACTGGTCGTCCCTGCCCAGCATACAGACAAGTGCTTGTTCACTGCCTTCTGAAGTTGGGTCCGAGTCTGTCTGTGAGCCCATATAAGGAAGAACTAAACACACAGATCAGAGATCCTCGAATCTACCATGCACTGGAACAAAAGAAAGGAAGTAGTACTGGGAAGAGCCACCCTTGGAGAGCAGATAGTGAGGTAGAGAAGTCAAATTTTAAAAAAAATGTCTTCCCATCAATACCAACAGCTCCCAACCAGTCATGCCCTGATTCTGTGATGACTTTTCTGGTTTTAAACTTCTACTGTAGGCTACTCCCACCTCTTACCTGACTGGGATTTTGTTACCTTGTGAGCTCTGGCTATATCTAGTACATTATGCAGTTCACTTTCTCAGCTCTTTCCCTAGGAGGATTCTTCTGCCCATTGTCCTTTGCCCTTGATTTTTGAAGAGGACCAGTGACATCACAGGTCCTTCACACGCTTGGGATAGATACCCCCCAATTCATTGATGGGTTTGAGGCCTGTCAGTTAGCTTCAACCTGGTTTAACGTATCTGCTGAGATAGTTTTACCAGGGTATTGCTCCTGTACACTCTACAGCTTCTTCAAGTCACAGGCAAGAGTCCTGTCAAAGGTGGACCCTGAAAGGGCTCAGAAAACCTTCACATCAGAGGTGCTAGTCCTTCCTGAACACCCCATACACTCCTTTTTTCTACCTAAGTCCCTGTTAATAGCCCCCAATCACTGATATAAGTCAAGTTGTTCTCCTCCTCCCTTCCCTAAGGGGAGGGCTTTGAAATGGCCATTTAATTGTTGGAAAATTTTTACCTAAATCAAGCTAAAGATTGCCTCTTGGTAACTCCTTCTCCTGGTTCAGGATAGGGAGGTCAGGCAAAACAACTCTTCTTACTCTCCCTTCAAATACGTGGACACAGCAGTGATCATGGGCCCCCTAAATTTTCTATTTTCTAGGCTAGTGGTCTCCAAACTGGAAAGCTATGCTTTTAATAGCTGAGAAAAAGGTATTTAGGGTCTGAAGGTAGGTGGAGACATTGTGAGTGGAGATAAAGGGATAGATGGAAGAGAGGTGTGGAGGTAAAATCCATATGACTTAGCAACTGATTGGATATGGGAAGTGTGAGAGAGTGAGGAGTCAAGAAAAACACTGAAATTTCCAACCTGAGTAACTCTACCTTTAAGGATGTTGGGGTCCTCCACAGAAGAAGAAGAAACTTTAAAAGACTTAGGAACCCTGATCAAACACAATGATCAACCACTATTCCAGAAGACTCCTCAAGAAATACAGTGCCCACCTCCTGATAGATGATAGACTCAGAGTAATTTGTGCAAAGCAGGAATTTGTTTTGCTTGACATGTTTGTAAATGGAGTTGCTTTCCCAGTGAGGAAAGAGGTGAAAGGGAAAGGAGGTGGATATGGAAATGAAATAAAATTGAATTAAAAAAAAAGAAGTAGATAAGATCAGAGAAGGTTTTTGTCGGAATGCAATGCAATGCAAATCCCAATTTATCTATACCTGCTTATCCTGTGTGACTCTATTTGTGCCCCCAAAATCAAAAAGGAGTTTGGGGTGGCATCTACTCTCCTTCTGGACTGACAATGGCTTCCTGCCCATTCGGGGGAATAGGATATGAATACGTTGGGTACAGAAGGAATTTTGCTTGTGCAGATATAAACTATAACCACATTGAGAGGCCAACAAAAGGAACAGGATGGGAGAGGTTGGGAGTTCCCACACCCAAGCAGTGAATGGCTATAGTGTGGGTAAAATGCTGGGTAATAATGAGAGGGAGGAAGCATGTTTGAGACAAGCTTACAAGTGGCTATTACAGGGAAGTTGGATTGAAATCCAGCTTCCTACTCTAATTGGTTACCCCTTAAAGTCATGCCATGGACCTACTAAAAGTACCGGCCACCACTTTGGAGGCTGCTGCTTTAGGCTGAATATAGGGTAATTTGATGATAAAGATGGAAAGGATCTTTAAAAACATCTTTTCCAAATCCATTATTTTACAAATAAGGAAACTGAGGCCCAGAAATAGGAAATAACTTTCTCCAGGGCACATACAAAGAAAGTGGTAAAGACAGGATTCCAGTACAGCTTCTTAGACTCCAAATTCAGTTTCTTTCCCACTATATTATGCCAATAGTTCCTCCATCTCAGGTGCCAGGGTTTTGAGTACACTCACCATCTTGTTCACTTCCTCTGCAGGGTCTTACCAATATGCTCCCTAAAACCCAGATCTAAACACAGTACTCCAACTGAGGTCTGACCAGAGTGGAGAATAGCTGACTTCTCGAAATTTGGGTTCGGTCTTGGGCATTTCATCCCCCAGGCAGGGCTCCTCTCTTTCTGTCTGCCTCCCTTGCTCTCAGCTCCCAATCTGGAGGGCAGTTTTTGATTCCCCTCTTGTCTTTGGTGCTTTTTACAGTGTTTGGTGAACCTAACCCTTCGATTCCTTGGAGAGCAAGCAGGAACCTCTGGTAACTTTCTTGCAGTGGCCAGACTTCCTCTTCCAGAGAGGAAGAAACACAAAGTGAAACACTTCCTGTTTCTCTTTCCTGATTTAGCAGGGCCCCTTTCCCATTCTGGGATATCATTCAGGAAATGTAATGAGCTTTCTGTCTATCAGAGCCAGAGTTTGACCTCCTAAGCAATGCTGAAGTAATTCTCATTGCTTGTATTTAGAGAGCACTTTCAGACTTATAAAGAGTTCACAGCAACCTTTGGGTTGGGTAGTAGCAGGAGTGTTTTCCCTGTTTTGCATATGAGAAAACTGAGATTCATACATGTTCAGTGATTCACTCAACTAATTTATTCCGTGCTGCCACTTGCACCCCATCATCTTCTGTTTGCAAAATTGAGGCTCCTTTCTCTCTCTCATACACTGAGGAAGTAGCTTTTCACCCAGAAAAGGAGCAGAGCTAAGAAAATCAGTGGGGAGGGGTGGGAGTGAGGATCAAATGACTTTGAGATTTGAAAGGAGACACTTTGTTTGCAGAAAGAGAAAGAACAGCAGGTTAAGCATCTGTTGAAGACAATTTAAAGAGGCGGGAACCAGCTGAGGCTGAGGCTAAGGCTGTACCAGTTCCAACTTGAAAGAGTATGGGATGTTGACTTTTCTGAGACAGACACAAATTCAGACTTCAAAGCAGGGGGGAAAATAAGCCTGAGCTGCAGCACTGGAGTGGAATCTTCTGGTGTGGAAAATGAGTCCACTGAGAAAAGAATAATAAAGACTCTTATTTTTATTAGCATCATTTAGATACAATGTATCATTTGCTCTTCTATTGCTTGGAACAATGTCTTTTTTGGTTATTGTTCTCTTCCCCTTCCCTTCCTTTTAAATTGGCATATAATTTCCAAAGACTGAACCTCAGCACTTTTATACCATAGCAAAATTGGTTGAAGGACTTGGAGGTGTTTAGCCTAGAGAAGAGAAGACTAAGGGGGATTTAAGTAAGGATTATCACAAAGAAAAGGGATCCATCTTGATCTATTTTGCCACAGAATACATTTTAGTTCAGTCATTTTACAGTCATGTTCAACTCTTCATGACCCCATTTGGGTTTTTTTGGGTTGATACTGGAATGCTTTGTCATTTCCTTCTGCAGCTTATTTTACAAATGAGGAAACTGAGGTAAACTGGGTTAAGTGACTTGACCAGGGTCACACAGCTGGTAAGTATTTGAAGTCAGATTTTAACTGAGGAAGATGAGTCTTCTTGACTGCAGGCCCAGCACTCTGTCCACTGACCCACATAGCTGCCCATAGTATATAGAACTATGAGCAACTGGGGGTGAGGAAGAAGTCACAGGGAGAAAGATATCTATGTAAAGGAGAGAAAATTTCCCCAAAACAAGAGCTGAATAAAACTAAAATGGGTGTCTCTGGATTCATTTCCCATCACTGGAGATCTTCCAGAGGTGTCTGGATATCTGCTCAGCACAGATCTAAGTCAGAAATATAACTGCGGTAAATTCAGTTGAGGCAGGAAGGTTATGGAGGTGTGGCAGAGAGCCTCATTATAAATGCTATCTTCATGAGAAGGGGTGGTTGTCTCCCAAAGAATGCAACATTGACTTCCCCCTCCCCAGGTTTGAGGGGAAGCAATGAGACTGTAGGAATGGCAGACAGGGGAAGCTGCACAGTAAGACTTTGAAATGAGGAGTGGAAACAGTGGTCATTGCTGGTAAGAAGTGGGTCACTCTGCCCCTGATTCCCAAATAACAGCATCCTGCAGCAAATCCCTATTCACCTCCATGGTAATTACATCTCTGTTTGGTGGTAAAGTCTTCCAAGGAATTCCTGCTTATGTATGAATTAAACTAGGTAACCTCTTGAAGCTCAGAGATTTTAGGATTCTCTCCACTACAGGGGAAATGTCTCAGTGGATAAAGAGCTAGAGTTGGAGTCAGGAAAACAGGATTTGAATCTTTGATCTGGCACTTACAAGCTTTATCATCATAAGCAAGTCACTGAAACTTTTCTTATCTATAAAATGGGAATCATAATACTTGTAGGAATGACCTCACAGGGTTCCCGGGAGGCTCAAATGAGATAATGAATGCAAAATATCCTGCAAACCTTAAAGCCCTAAATAAAGGTGAGTTATGGATGTTGTGGTAGTTGTTATCCTAGCATCACGGCTAAGGGACTGTTTGTCACAAGGGGATTGACTGCCGTTCTGTTAAGAACCATGAAAGCATCCCCAGGCTCCTGGGCAGGAACAGCCTGAACTCTCTGGTTATTAATCTGTGGGCAGTCACCACAATTTACCTTCCTCACATCTGGGTCTTAAGCTCACTGTAGTGTAGAAAATATTGAAGCCAAGCATATATCTTGTTTATAATAAACAGGGTGAATTGTGGATGTATCCATTTTCAATTGGGGATAAATGGTAGCCATGTGCTGTTAGAGATCCTTTATTTTTCTTTTGGTTCTTCTTTGTTTTAACCCATGAGTCATCCTCCTGTCCCCCAAAGAAAGAGGAGGTTTTGTCTCTTGAACATAAATAAGTTAAATAGAATAGAGGAGGGGACTGGTAGGAGATAAGTACTTGTCATTCCAACCTACAGTCAAAGTCATGTGATAATGGAGTATGTGAGTTTGTCATAAGTATCAGGAGAGGTTAAAAACGTCAGCTTTCCACAGAATCTCTGTGACTTCGGGCCATTTGCTAAGCTCCTTTGAGGCTATCTCTGCCCTATAAAATGAGAGAGTTGAACTGGAAATGAGATTGTACCTAAAGCACTAGCCTTTAAGTGAGGAAGACCTGAGTTCAAACCTCGCCTCAGGAATTTACTAGCTGTCTGACCCCGGAAAGCCACTTAACTTATCTTATCCTCAGTTTCCTAATCTGTAAAATGGGGCTAATAATAGCACCTACAACACAAGTTTTTTTTGTGAAGGATAAATGAGATAATATAATATTTATGTAACAGTGACTACCTCAGCTCCCATCACCCAAAAGTCAGGTTTGTTACATTTGACCCCTCCCACAAGGTTCTCCAGTATCTTTAAAAGAGTTTAGAGGTGTCTAGTTTCTCTGCCATTGGCTCAAGTTCCTACCAATTGTGTGCCCCAATTTTAGGTGCATCCCATTTCCATTTAACTACTTAACAATCAGAGTAGATTTTACAAAGGAATATTTACTTCAAAGGTATAGCAAGAACAAACAAACACGCAACCATCCTCCCCCTCCATCGCTACAGTCTCTGTGGAAGGGAAGAGGGATTAGGTCAGCAGCTTGACTCAGTTCATTTATAGTATATAGTCCCACCATGTTCTAGGTCCAAAGACCTCCTGAGCTTGAGTCCTTAAATCTTAGTCAGGCCATCCCTGCTGACTTGGCAGCAACATCTGGCTTGGGACACTGGCCTCAAGGTCACCTTGGCTTAAGCTCCTGGAGACTCTACTGCCTGTGCCTAGAACAGGAAAGGACAAACAGAACAGACCAAAACCCCAACCCCATTTCTCAGGACCCCAGGGGTGAGGACTGGGGGAGGTAGCTCTTCCATCCAGTTTAGTTCATGGTACACATGGACACAAGTAAACAGAACCTTCTGATCCTGGCTGCAGCTGGAAAGAGAGGGAGGCTATACTAATATTATCATTCTGAAGACACAGCTTCTGCCTAGCTAGCCAATGGAAAGAGGCTGCTTCTGCCCACAGGGTAGGGAAATATGGGGTATCTTTTCTCTGAAGCAGATTTTGCCCATATCCCACATAGTTGCCTCTGTTTTAGGTGATCTGGGCATGTGCAAAAAGACTGGTTACACATAAAAAATACAACACAAAGTGCTACACAAATGTTAGCTATAGATGCAAGGATTTGAACCAAAGCCTTCCTTGACTCCAAGCTGAACTCTCCAGCCCTACCACATTGGCTGTACTTCCTTCACAGGGTTGTTGTGAGAGAAGAGATCTGTAAACTGTAAAACGCTAGAGAAATAATACTTCAAGGATTCATGGATTCATGAATGTTTATGTTATCACTACCCATGCTTTTTGCTGCTCCTCTGCATCTTGGTGAACCATGCTTTGGAAATACTTTGTCCAAAAAAATCATTATTTGGTGGCCAATCCTCTGGGGATGAACCTCTCTGCCCTTAGTGAGGATAGCCCTTAGACACAGTTTATTACCAGATGGCCTCCAAAGTCTTTCTGGACTGAAAGGACTGGCCAGAGCTTAGTTCTGTTTATGTGATTGTCAACATCCCAGGGGCATCCTCGTGCCATAACCGTGTAGTCCTTGGAGAAAGATGCTAACAGTATTTTTCTAGCATTTTCCATCTTTTATCACAGTGGACCATCAGGCTAGCCCTCTGACATAAGGAGTACAAGTACCATTAGTCCCGTTGTGCAGATTAGGAAAATGGTAAGGTGTCATTGCTTATTTCTGTCTTACACTCACTCCATGTGCAATCAGTCCCTTCCCATTTTCCATGTTCAAAGATATCCTTCAAAACCTTTCTCACCCACCCTCCTTCAGAGTCATCCTGGGTTCAACAATGGCTAAGTTTAACCAAAAGCCAGAATCTGATTTCTTACAAAATAATGTGGAAATAAAGGCAAAACTTTGTTAAAAGAGTCAAGACTGGGAGAGGGCAAGCAATGCAGGGTGTTGCCTGAACAGTAGGAAGGTATTTTGAAGGATAGAGCACTGGGCCTGGAGTCAGGAAGAACTGAGTTCCAAGCTGGCCTCAGACCCTTGCTCAGCTGTGTGACCCCGAGCTAGTCATTTAGTCATCCTAAAGTATATGTGCTTCAAGGAAAAAAAATCACAGATAAATTTAGATAAATAATAGATAATTTCATGAAAGAAAATCACAAGAATGAGATTATATACCAACACTTTTGGAATGCAACCAGTCATTGCAAGAAAATGCAAATTTCTAAAGACTCATAAACAAAGGAGAAAGAATACGTAAAAGAATTAGGCTTGAAGCAAAAAAAAAAAATAGAATAACAATAGTCAAAAACCCTTAGCTAAATACAAAAATTAGAAATTCTGAAAAATCAAACAACACTGAAAACAAAACAAAAAGCCAGTGAGTTGGTAAAATAAAACTAGGAGCTAGGGTTTTTGTGTGTTTTTTTAATGGACAAGCCACTAATTTGATTTTAAAAGAATGATAAAATCAAAGCACAACATCTCAATAAAGGATAATTCACAACAAATGAAGGGAAAATAAATAAAATTATTAGGAATGGTTTTAACCAATTATTTGCCAACAAATATTTATGTTAGTTGAAAAATATGAATATTTACAAAATATAAAACACCTAGGTTAACAGAAAAGAAATATGGCATTTGAATAACTCAAAATTTAAAAACAAACCACATTATACAAATCGTAAAGGAACCCATGAAGAAAAAAAAAATTAGATGGATTTAAACTCTAATATTATGTAGATTAATTACAAAAACATATAATAGGCATCCTACCATATTATTTTTATGACAAAAATTATCCTGGGATCCACTGAGTGGGCATTGCCAATTTTCAGTTAGCAATACAGAGAAAGATTAACTGCATTTTATTCACTCACAGTGTGACATACCCCATCAGAAGTCAACAAATATGTCTGTCTGTCATTATTTGGCTAGTGACCATCTATACCATTCTCCAAAGAGAATAACAAGATACTTTTAGATTAACCATATAAAAGAGGATTTTAAAAGATAAGTCATATAAAAGAATCATATCAGTCACATAGAGGATTCATATCTCTAAGAAAGAAGGAATGTGTCCTCATTAGCATAATCCCAATTAAAATAAGATAAGATAAAGAAATGGAGCAGAAAAGAGAATATAAAGAGAAGGAACAAACTTCCTTGAGTTAATCCTAGTTTTATTTTGCCATGGTAAAGCAATTAGAGGCAAAAAAAAGAAAAAAGAAACCATATAACAAAAATGGTGAATGTAGAGCAAAATGGAATCAAATGCCAACTCTTACCAGACGATTCTTAAATCTTAAAAAAAAATCCTTTTTAAAAAAAAAAACACTTGTACAAGACAAATACAGTCCTGACATATAAACCAGGGAATGATAAAGTAAAGAAAACTAGACCAATATTTCTAATATATATCAATGAATACATTGGATAATATATTAGCAAAGGGACACTACAAACACGCTAACATGGTTGTATACCGTGTCTTTGAATGCAGGGCTGATTTAATCTCAGAAAAATTATCAATACAACAGTACACATTAACAACAACTATGAGGAACCAAATAGGCCTGATCCAGGACTCAGATAAGAGACCTTAATTATGTACCCTAATTCCTCTTGTGGTGACGTGGCTTGCAAAGGCTGGCTCCCCCAAAAGAACCTCAAGGGTGCCCTTAAAGAGACATTTGTCTGAGATCCTGACATCAAAACTATTGCCCCCAAACTTCAAGACATGTCCCTTATGGTAGAAAGCCAAAGTAGTTGATTTTGGGGTCAGTTCACATGCAGATGTCTTGGAGAAGCGGTTTTGGCCTAGGTTTGTGTTAGACAAACCCAGACCCTTTGAAACCTGCTCTCATTTGCATTATCTTTGTTAATGCCTTTAAAATGTTAGCTGACTTCCAAAAACCTTTGGATTTCCCAAGACTTTTTGGTGCCTAGAAATCAGAAAAATCTGATTGTATCTGAATTTACTTCCAGGATGTAGCAGACCACTGTAATGATAAAACTATGATAATATCCCAGGATGTGATAAACTGAGCCAATTGATGAGAATACTTGAATCTTTATCCTTTCGATCTTTAAAAATCTTGTTCAAATCATCATTAAACGGAGTTCATGGTTCTTCCTTGAACTACACACATGGCCTGGTCACTTTTTCATTTATTCACATCTCTGATCATGTTTAATGCTGGAAATTAATCAGGCTCCCAACAAACAACAGAAACAGAAACAAAATAAAAATTGCATAATTATGCTTTTAGATGTAAAAAAAGTTGTTTTTTTTTTTTTTAATATATTGCTACATGTATTTGGGACAATGGCAGACTTTTGCTTTTCCTTATTTCCCTAGCACTTAGCAGAGTACTTGGCATATAGAGGACACCTTAAAATTGCTTATTGACTAATTGACTAGCAACACTAAAAAAAGAAACTTTATCAATCACAGGAATAAATGGAACTTTTTTAATTTATTAAAAAGTATCCATATAAAACTAAGATCTAGCGTTAACTGTAATGGAAAAATACTAGAGACCATTTGCTTAAATCAAGGATATCCATTGTCAGTCATCACTATTGCTTGAATCAGTTCTAGAAATGCTCCCTATAGCAATAAGATAAGAAAAAAGAAGGTGAGAGAATAAACATAGGCAGAGATGATAAAATAGTTTACTTTGAGAACCATATAGAGTTAACCAAAAATTTAATTAAAAATAATTTGAGTTAAGTAGCAAAGATATAAAATAAACTCTCAGAGAAACCACTAAAAAGGAGATCATCAACGATTATAGAGAAGGAAGCAGAACAGACCAGCTTCCCCCACAACGATGCTCATATGGATGTGTCAAATTGAGTAGTATGATGAAATCTAAGAAGAAATCATAGTGGGTAATTTTTTTTTTCAGCATGAGGTCACAGATTTGGCCCACAGACAAGTGACGAGAGCAGAATTTGAGGAAATGGGATGGACTAGCAATGTGGTCCACTCCAATCCTAGAAAAAGATCATAGGCTGAATTGTAGATTTATCACTAGAGGTAGATATCACCAGACCAGAGGCAGGCCAGAGATGTGCTTTCGTTTTTGTGCTCTCTCTCGCTCTCTCTCTCTCTCTCTCTCTCTCTCTTTCTCTCTCTCTCTCTCCAAAGAGGAAGAGGGATCAAAGAATTAGTTGGTCCAGGATCAGACCAGGGATAGTCTGGCAACACTGTCTCTTTGATCCCAGAGTAGAGGTAGGATCATGAATTTATTACCTACTATTGAACAAGTAGAAGGTTCACAGCACTATCTCTCTGACTCCAAATAAGGATCTCTGACTGAATTCCCTAGTATCAGACCAGGGATAGTCTGGGATTATTTCTTTAAAATTAAGTTATTTAGACTCCAATTAATTTTAACACTTTCTTTTGTGGCATTTTAATGATTATTTATTGTACTGTGTTCATAAAAAGAAATATTTCTGCATTTGTTTGTTTTGTTTTTATGCTCTAATACATGGCCAATTTGCAGCCATACATGAATAATAAATGTTTATTCCTTTCTATTCTCATTCAATAATTACCAAAGATGTATCATATTAAACTTTTTCTAGAATTTTATTCAGGTGCATAGCTTCTTTCTTATTTTTTTTTCTTTTTAGATTTTTCTAACTCTAAAAGGGAAGCATTGAAGTCTCCAACTGTTATAGTTTACTGTCTATTTCTTGATGTAAATTTAGCTTTTCCTTTAAGCATTTAGATAATATACCATTTGATTCGTGTAAGCTAAGCATTGAAATTCATTCATTGTTCAGGATGCCTTTCAGCGCAATGCAGTTTCCCTGATTATCTCTTTTATTCAAGTTTATTTTTTCTATTATTTTATCTAAGGTCATGATTGCTAAATTTACTTTTTTGAGTTAGGTCCTTTATTTTAATATCATGTAAGTCTTTTTTTATGTTTCAAGTATGTTTCTTGTAAGCATCATACAGCTACATTCTGCTTTTTAATACTTTCTACTATCTTTTCCCATTTTATGGGTGAATTCATCCCTTTCACATTGATTTATCATAGTTAATTGTGTATTTCCCTTCATCTTATTCTCTTATATATATTTTTTTCCCTCTTCTTCTTGCCCATCCACTTTCTACAAAGGAAAATGCTTAATGCAGTTAGTTTCTGCCCTCTGATTCTCATTTCTTCTCCCCACCTAGGTCTTAATCTTAGGTTGAAATCTTTCTCAGATCACTTACCCCTTCTTCATGATCTTCACTTTTGAGCTTAGAATTTGTTTTGCTTGTAACTAACCCCTCTATGAATCTAACTTTCCTCTTATTTCCTTTCTCCTTCTCCTGTCCTCTCCTACTTCCTTGTTAACTTGAATATGTTTCAACACCAAATTATTTACATGTGCTTGTATGTGTGTTCAATAGAATAAAAAAGACAATACTACCTAAATTAAGTTTACTTATTCAATGTCATACTCATCAAACTTTCAAAGAATTACCCTATAGAACTAGGAAAGAAAAATAATGAAATTCATTTGCAGGAACAAAAAGTATAGAATCTCAAGGGAAATAATGAAAAAGTAGTGAGGAAGGCAGCCCAGATCTCAAATTATACCACAAAGCAGAGATCATCAAGACAATTTGATACTAGTCAAAAATTAGGGAGGCAGATGGTAGAACAGATCAAGGGTACAACATACAAAAGAAATATAGTAGTATAGTATTTGATAAATCTAAAGACTAAGAACTCATTATTGGACAAAAACTGATAGGAAAACTGGAAAGTAGCCTGGCAGAAATTAGGTTTAGACCATCACCTTATTATCCCTTATACCAAGAGAAGGTCCAAATGGATAAGTGACTTAGATATAAAAGGCCACATAAAGTAAAATAATAAGGAAGAAATTGCCTTTCAGATTCATGGATAGGAGACCAAAACACAACTAAACAAGGTATAGAGAGGACCCCGGAGGGTAAAATGGATAATTCTGATTATATAAAATTAAAATATTTTACACCAACAAAAAGAATGCAGTTAAATTAGAAGGGAAGATTCAACTGAGAAAAAGCAAGATTCTCTGATTAAAGTCTCCTTTCTAAGTTATATAAGTAACTGATTTAAATTTATAAATTTATAAGAATCATTTGCCAATTGAATGTCATTAAAGTTTAGGAATAGTTTATTGTATAAGGAAGAGCTCTGAGCTCCCAATAGTGATATGAAAACATGAACCAATTCAATAATAATTTAAAAAATTCAAATTAAAGCAAGTCTGATGTTCTACCTCCCACTTATCAGATTGGCAAAATTGATTTTAAAAAAAGAAATGTTTTAAATGGTGGAGGGACAATTAGAACAGATATTTTGGAAAACAATTTGGAACCATGATCCAAAAGTTACTAAACTGTTCATACTCTTTGACTTAGCAATATCATTACTTTATCTATATGCAGAGATCAAAGAAAGAGGAAGAAGATCCATATGTAAACAAATAATGATAGCAGCTATTGGTGACAAAAGAACCGGAAACTAAGGGAGTGTCCCTCAATTGGTGAGTGGCTAAACAAATTATAGTATATATATATATATATATATATATATATATATATATATTACAATGGAATATTATCGAGGTGCTATAAGAAATGATGAAAGGATTGGTTTCAGAGAAACCTGGAAAGACTTGTATCAAGTCATGCAAAGTGAAGCACACTGAACCAATACTATAACAGCAACACTGTAAAGACAAACAACTTTGAAAGATTTAAGAACTCTGATCAGTGCAGTGACGAATCATGATTCCAGGGGTCTAATGATAAAGAATGCTAGCCACCTACTGACCAAGAGGTGAGGGGCTAGATGTGTGGAGCGAAACATGCATTTTTGGACATTATTGTGAGAATTTATTTTGCTTAATTATGCATATTTGGTACAAGGTATCCCCCTGCCCCCCCAACACATACACATACACATACACCAACCAGTTAAGGCACAGAGGGGAAGGAAGGTAGAAGGGAGAAAAAATAAATCCTTGATAACTGACAACCCCCCCCCACAAAATTATCAGTCTTTTATATATTATCAACAAAACCCAGCAAGAAGAGATAGAAATAGAAATCTCATTCACAGTAAGTACTCAACATGTAAAACACCTGAAACTCCACTTATAGATAAAAACAGACCCAAAAGTTGTACAGATACAAGTGCAAAACACTCTTTATAGAAATAAAGACAAATAATTGGAAAGATATTAATTGCTCATGGTAATAATTGCCAAAATTAATTTACATGTTCAATACCATACCAAACTACCAAAAATTACTTTATAGAATTAGAAAAAGCAATAACAAAATTTATCTGGAGGAACAAAAGGTCAAGAATTGGGCCTCTGTGTCACCTCCTGGCTATTCCAACCTCCTGGACTTATGTACATATCCCTGCCCTCCTCCGTCCCTTTTCCAACTCCCTTCTTTATGTTATCTTCCTCCATTAGAATATAAGTTCTTGGGGGCGGCTAGGTGGCACAGTGAATAGAGTACTGGTCCTGGAGTCAGGAGGACCTGAGTTCAAATCCAGCCTCAGACACTTAAAACTTACTAGCTGTGTGACCTTGGGCTTAACCCCAATTGCCCTGCCTTCCCCCCTCCAAACAAAAACAACAAAAAGAATGTAAGTTCTTTGAATGTGTGGTGGTTGTGACTGCCTGTATTTGCTTTTCCTAGACATATTATAAAGTCAGGATGTAGTAAATACTTGGTTAATTATCTACCTATTTATCCATCCATCTAGTCACAAGTTAGGGGAGAATTATTGTCATTTCAGTTGTGTTTGACAGTTTGTGACCTCATTTGGGATTTTCTTGGCAAAGATACTGGAATGGTTTGCATTTCCTTCTTCAACTCATTTTACAGATGAGGAAACTGAGGCAAACAGGGTTAAGTGACTTGCCCAGGAGCATACAGAGAGTGTCTGAGGTCAAACTTGAACTCAGGTCTTCCTGACTCTGGGTCCCGTACTCTATCCATTAAGCCACCTACCTGCCCAAGAAAGGAGATACTTTTTTCCATAGTTACGGATAGGAGAAAAAATATTGACCAAAGAAGGGATAGAGATGATAATCAGATCACAGTATCAGATTTAGAGCTGGAGGGGACCTTGGAGTTCATCAAGTCAGACCTCCTCATTTTTCAGACAAGGACACTGAAGTACAAGAGGTTAGGGAGTCTATGTGACTTGCTTATTTTGTTCAGTCATTTTTCAGTTGGGTCTGACTCTTTATGATTCCTTTTGGGGTTTTCTTAGCAAAGATACTGGAGTGGTTTGTCATTTCCTTCTCCAGCTCATTTTACAGATGAGGAAACTAAGGCAAACAGTGTTGAATGATTTGCCCATAATTCAATAGAAAGAAACCTTTTGGAGACTAGCAATTATTTCATTTTTTTGCCTCTACATCCTTTGCACCTAGAACAGTACCTGGCACACAGGAAGTGCTTAATAAATGTTCGTTGACTGCTCAATTGCCTCGTCACATGGCTAGCAAAAATCTGATGTAGGATTTGAACCCGTTTCTTTCTGATCTGTGCTGTCCTAGCCACAACCCTACTTTGTCTCCCTAATCATAACGTATAAAATGGACAAATATATTTATCAGAGGCAATAGAATTTCAATGGAACTAGTGAACTAGGAATAATCTTTGTAGCAAATTTCTCTGATAAAGGTCTTATATCCAAGATTTTTAGGGACTTGATAAAAACATATAAAATCAAGAGCCATTCCTTAACAAAGAACATAAAGACACAATTGGGTTTTTGTTTTGTTTTGTTTTTGCTTTTTTGGCGGGGGGGTGGGGGTGGGGGGGGAAGGCAGGGCAATTGGGGCTAAGTGATTTGTTCAAGGTCACAGGGCTAGTAAGTGTTAAGTGTCTGAGGTTGGATCTGAACTCAGGTCCTCCTGACTCAAGGGTCAGTGCTCTATTCACTGTGCCACCTACCTGCCCAAAGAGGCAATTTTAAGAGAAGATATGCAAAGCAATAATATACATATGAAAAAGTACTCAAAATCACTAATAATAAGAGAAATACAACTTACAACAACCTCCACTTTCACACCCATCAGATTGGCAAGGAGGCTGCTAGGTGGTAGGGTGGGTAAAAGCTCTGGATTTGTAGTCAGGAAGACCTTAGGTCACATCTTGCCTCAGATACTGACTATCTGTGTATCCTCGGGAAAGTCATTTACCTGCTGCCTGCCTCAGTTTCCTCTTCTGTAAAATGAGGCTAATAATAGCATCCACCTCACAGGGTCGTGAGAATCAAATGAGATAACATGTGTATAGCATTTTGCAAACTGTAAATACTATAAAAATGTTCACTATGATTTTTTTAATTAACTTTTTTTATTTTTAGTTTACATCATTCATTTCCACAAAGATTTTGAGTTACAAATTTTCTCCCCATCTTTCCCCTACCCACCACCCCAAAACAGTGATGTCACTGTATACCCCCTCCCCCAATCTGTTCTCTCCTATATCCTCCCCCATCACCCCTCTGACTTTCCGGTAGAGCAAGATGGATCTCCCTATCCCAGTGCCTGTATATCTTATTTCCCAGGTGCATGTAAATAATAATAATAATAATTATTATTATTATATGTGTATATATATATGTTTTAAACATTTGATTTTAAAACTTTAAATTCTAGATTTTTTCCCTTCCTCCCTCATCACTCACCCCCACTGGAAAGACAAGCAATTCAATATAGACCATATATGTGTAGTTACGCAAAACATCTGGACATATTATGAAAGACTGACTATATTTCCCTCCATCCTATCCCACCCCCGACTTGTTCTATTCTCTACTTTGTCCCTGTCCCTTTACAAAAGTGTGTGTTTATAACAACCCTACCCCCCCACCTGCTCTTCTTTCCATCAGCCCCCCTCTCATCCCCTTCCCCGTACTCTCCTGTAGGGCAAGATACCCAATTTAGAGTGTATGTCAATCGCTCCCTAAGCCAAATTCAATGAGAGTAAGGTTGACCCATTCACTTTTGCCTTCCTGTTCTTCCCCTCCATTGTAACAGTTATCCCTTGCCTCTTTTATATGAGATGATTAACCCCATTCTGTCTCTCTCTGTCGCCTTTCATTCTATTCCTCTCCCACCTCTCAATTTCACCTTTTAAAATATCATCCCTTCCTATTCAATTGATCCTGTGCCCTCTTCTATGAATACCCGTACACACATATATATACACACACTCACATATGTATTCATATGCACATATACCGTCCTATCTAGATATATGTATGTATACATATATATACATTTATATTCCCTTCAACTATCCTCATACTAAGAAAAATTTCGTAAGTTACAATTATCGTTTTTTCCATGTAGGCATGTAAATGAACAGTTCAACTTTGATAAGTTCCTTATGATTTCTTTTCCATGTTTACCTCCTTGTGCTTCTTGTCAAACTTTTTATTTGGCTCTGGTTTTTTTCGTCAAGAATGCGTGAAAGTCCTCTATTTCATTGAATGACCATATTTTCCTCTGAAACATACTCAGTTTTGCTGGGTAGGTGATTCTTGGTTTTAATCCTAGCTCCTTTGGTCTCTGGAATATCTTATTCCAGGCCCTTAGATCCTTTAATGTACAAGCTGCTAGATCCTGGGTTATCCTGATTGTATTTCCACAGTATTCAAATTGTTTCTTCTTGGCAGCTTGTAATATTTTCTCCTTGATCTGGGAACTCCAGAACCTGGCTATAACATTCCTAGGAGTTTTCTTTTGGGGATCTTTTTCAAGACGTGATTGGTGAATTCTTTCAAGTTCTATTTTGCCCTCTGGTTCTAAAACATCAGGACTATTTTCCTCGAGAATTTCTTGAATGATGCTTTCTAGGTTCTTTTTTTGATCATGGCTTTCAGGTAATCCAATAATTTTTAAATTGTCTCTCCTGGATTTGTTTTCCAGGTCA
>JAQQSV010002896.1:9998-20095 GCA_028646515.1 Pseudochirops corinnae | reverse complement strand
TTAGATACAAAATAAATGTTGATACATTACATAAATTATACGGTCTATACATATGAGACATACACATATACACACACATTTATTATTACCTTCGTACTAGGTAAGGGTTCCATGAGTTATCCAAAGCTGTTGAGAAAACTGGAAATAACTTGGTAGAAATTAGATATAGATCACTTTCTCACTTTATATAATTTTCTTTCACATCTCTGGTTAAGGGAACAGTTCATAAATCAGTAAGGGATAGAAGGAGTAATGTAAGACAAAAATCTACAATTTTTGTTTTTACAATTACAAATGAGACTATACATATCTGTTGTTGCTATCATCATTTAGTCACTTCAGTCATGTCTGCCTCTTCATAACCTCATTTGAGGTTTTCTTCGCAAAGATAATGGAGTAGTCTACCATTTCCTTCTCCAGTTCATTTTCCAACTGAGGAAATTTGAAGCAATCAGGGTTAAGTAATTTGTCCAAGCTCACACAACTAGGTAAGTATTTGAGGCCAAATTTGAAACTCAGGTCTTCTTGATTTCAGGAACAGCACTCTGCCCACTGTGTCATCTAGCTACATATGTTTCCATAGTACTTATACAATATTAGTTGATTATGCCACTAGAATTCCAATGCTTCCTTAAATAAATTGGGAAATACAGAGAAATATGTGAAATTTTGAACAGAGATAAAGTGAAATAAGCAGAACCAGAACATCAATGTTCACAATGCACATAGAAACAACAACAACAATGAAATGTCAGTGCTTTGAAATTAGAAAGACCGAAGGCCAAAATTATCTGCAAAGAAGAGATGAAAATTAACTTCATTCTCTTCTTTGTAATGTTGGAGAAAAATGGCTGTAGACAATTACACATCATGTTTGACTTGGTTGATATGTAGTGTAATGTAATTGATTTTTTCTTATTTTTACTATCTCCTTTCATTTGTTAATATGTGGGTGGATCTATATGACTAGGTGGGGATACAGATATATTGGAAAATTAAAGTGATGTAAAGAAAAAAATCTCAGTTTAATAAATCAATGCCTACTCCAAGTTTTGCTTCTTTCATAGTATCCCATATTTTTAAATAAACTAGACATTTATGTGATATTCTTCTTTTCTCTCCTCACCCCTACCACAAACACAACATTCATATATATTTGATTAGAAAGTAATTCAATAAATGCTTTCCTCTAGCTTCAAGGAAGGTGAGGCATTTTTTTCATTTTATCATTGACATTGGTGGAGTGTATAATAAGAAACACATCTATATATCATTTCAAGGTTTATAATGCACCTTTTTCACAATATATACATTATATAGGTATTAAAAGTACTAAAAAAATTAAGGCAAATAAAGATAGAATTTATTTTCACAGGATAGTGAACAGCCTAGCATAGTGAATAGAGCTTCAGGAAGACCTGAGTTGAATTTCCACTTCTGACACATCCCGACTGTGTTATCTTGGGCAGTTCACTTAATGTGATAATGCTCTAGGCAATTTTCTAAGATTCTGCATTCTCATCAGATACCACCTTTCATTGGTAGAGGAAAAGTCCTTATCCTGGAGTTCCCTAAATCAGTATACTTATAGTTCCAGTCAATACATCTAACCAATGAATCAGCAAGCATTTATTTATCACCTACTATGATATGAAGTCACCTAGATGTTGTAATGACTAAACTATTAGAACTGAATGTCAGAAAATCTTAATTTTAATCTTGCCTCAAATACTTACTTGCTAGATTACCCTGAATATGCCACTTCTTCTCTACTTCCTATCAGTTTAATCATGTAAGATTTAAAAAAAAAAACACAACGACAACTATGTTACAGGGTTGTTGTGAAGACAAAATGAAAGAATATATGTAGAAAACTTCACAATGTAACATTTTCTTCCTTCTTTCCTTTCTTCCTTTCCTTTTTTTTTTCTATTTTTAAATTACTTAGCACAGTGTTTGGCAAACAGTAGTTGGTTAATAAAGATGTATCCCCCTCTCCTCCCTCTAAGATTAGTTTATTGAATTCAATTATTTGACTAAACCAACAATAAGACAACTTGTTAAATCAGTTATAATTTTAAGGAGAACTATTTGCTTTGTTTTTTTTTTTCCATTTTTTTTTTTCCATTTTTCCCAATGGACTGATCTGGATTTCAAAGGACTGACAGAATAAGATATTTATTTTTAAAAGAAAAACAGTTTTGACTGAATTGACTGTTTCTGAGCTTAACTCAGACTGGTAAATAACCATTACCAATTTTGTGTGTGTGTGTGTGTGTGTGTTGTGTGTTTAATTTTGTTTTGCTTTTCCTGACATCTTGTCTAATGAGTTGTTATTCTAATTCCAAGCAGAACAAGTGTAATCATCTTCTACATGAGATCATTCAAAAACTTGTTTGAACAATTTTTTGAAGTTCTTCCTTCCACAAACACATAGAATCTTCCTTTAATTTCCTGCAGCTGTCTCTTACAGGTACGCAATATTTTCTACAATTCTAACTGGCTACCTCTGGGCATATGATAGCTTATGAATGTCCTTCTTAAATTGTGGCAACTACAACTTTGCACAATACTCCAGATGTGATCTCACCCAGGTAGGGTACAAAGGTACCCTATAGTTTTATTTTCTTCTTTACAATACTCTATTTTACCCTATAATATTTATTATATAATTAAATATTACATATATTAATTTATATAATGAATATTTATTTTTATATATACATATATATATGTTTAGATATATAATAAATGTTCACATATTATACAAATTTTATGGTCTATACATATGAGACACACATGTACACACATTTAATTTCCTATTAATTTTAATCTCTCTTTGAATTGATATAGTTATGGCACCTTCAAGAAGAAAATATGTAGGGAAATCTGGGAAACCAGCAATGAAGGCTCAGGTGCGTTAAGTTAGTGACTTTGCCAAAGAAGACAAGAAAGATCTAAGTGGTTCTGAGGAAGATACTAGGAAAGGAGAGACTACAGTAATTGAAAAGCATGGGGGGTGGGGGAAAGACCTTCTATAATCATTGCTCAATGAGCAGTTGAAGAAGATATAGGGTGAAGTATAGAACATGTTGGAAAGATTTGAAGCTGATATTGTCAAGGACCTTCTTGCAAAGAGGAAAAGACTGGAACTATATAGTAAGGCTTCTCTTAACATTAGTAATCAGAAAATTGAGCATGACTGGAAAACATAACAAGAACAGAGGCAAAAACTCAACCATGAATATTCTCAGCAGTTCCTGACATTATGTCAACAATGAAATGTGAAAGTTCGGAAAGCTGAAGAACAAGAAGAAAAACTAACTAATATGTTTTGAAACCGGACATGGTTTTTCAATGAGCCAGAATAGTTCAGAGTCAGAGACTGAAAATAATTAAACAACTACACAAACAGTTCTTACAGAATATAGAAAACTGGAGAAAAATCATGTAAGCCTTCTTATAGGTGCACAAAATGATCTTACAAAAGATATGGCCATGTTATGAAAGAAAATTTTGAAGGAAACCCAGCAGCAAAAAAAGGCAAGTGTTTGGAAATCTCTTCAATCCATGTTATTCTGAAGAGTTTTTGAAGACCTTTGACCTAAGTAATATGATATAATTATAACCATTACCTAAAGAAAATGCAAATATTTGCTGTGATTTAAGAAAGTTAGTTTAAAGGTTATCAGTTGTTACATAGCTTGTTTATAAATGAAATATACTCTGTTTTATATTGACTAAAATATACTATATGAATAGCAAGTTTAAATGTACTACCTTTTGGGTTCTTTGGTATTAGTGAATTTTTCCCCAAAGCTAGCAATTAAAAATTAATGACTTCTGGCAATAAAGATTTAAATGATTTTTTTAAAGAAGAAATCCTTGAAAGTCATATATTTTGTTAAATGTCTTCTTTCCTCTGAAAAATTATATTTAATTTTATTGGATAGGTGATTGTTGGTTGTAATCCAAACTCCTTTGCCTTCTGGAATATTATATCCCAAGTACTTTGATCCTTAAATGTGGAAGCTGTTAAATCCTGTGTAATCTTGACTTTATCTCCATGATATTTGAATTGTTTCTTTTGTTTGGATCCTTGTAATACTTTCTTCCTAATCTGTGAGCTCTGGAATTTGGCTATGAGGTTTGTGGGAGTTTTCATTTAGGGATATCTTTCTGGTGGTGAATGGTGAATTCTATTAATTTTTATTTTGCTCTCTGGTCCTTAATATATCATGGCAGTTTTCTTTTATAATTTGTTAAAAGTTGTTGCCTAGGACTTTTTTTAATCATGTCTTTGAAGTATTATTTTAAGTTTTAAATTGTCTCTCAGATCTATTTTCAGAGTCAGTTATTTTTCCAATGAGAAAATGTACATTTTCTTCTATTTTTTAAATTTTATAAATTTTGATTTATCACATTTTGATGTGTCATAGAATCATTAGTTTCCACATGTTCAATTATAATTTTTAACCAAATTGTTTTCTTTAGTGAGCTTGTTGTACTTCCTTTTCCATTCTATTTTTAATGGAGTTTTTTTGGCCAATTTTTCGTATCTTTTCCCATTTTTTAATGATTCTTTTCCATTACTCTCAGTTTTTTTTCCCCAATTTTTCTTCTATTCCTCTAATTTGCTTTTAAAAATATTTTTAAGCCTTGTTAGCAATTCTTTTTTGGTCCGGAGACCAAATTATATTTTTCTTTGAAGTATCACATGTAGCCATTTTTACACTTTTGCCTTTTTTCTAAGTTTAGCCCATCTTCCTTCCTATCGCCATATTAATTTTCAAAAGTCAAGCCCTTTTTTTGATTTGTATTTTTTTGTTCATTTTTTTCTGCCTTTTTTTGGTGATGGTGTTTTCTTTATGAGATTTGGGCTCTTGTCTTTCACTGTCTTTTGTGCTGGGCCTCTGGCTCTTACTACTGGCTTTCATTGGGCTTCAGGGCTTAGCTGCTTGTTTTCTTTGGAAGGTAAGCTTCCCTTACATCTTGTATGGGGGGCCAGGACCTCAGTTTTGGAGTCCCCTGGTTGTAGAAATTATCTACTGGCCTGATCCAGGTGTGGGGCCTCCCTGTTGGGTTGCTATGGGAATAAGGACTCTTTGTAACAGGCCCTGAAGGAGAATTTTGTTGCTGATCTCTTTTAGAAGTGGGGCTCTGCTACTGGGTTGTTCAGGAAAGAGAGCATCTCTGTCATTAGACTCCAAGGTTAGGATCTAAGTGTTGGACAGTCCCAGAGTGAGACTTCACTAATTGTCAGTAATGAGGTCAAGACCTTGCTGGTTGCTTGTTGCTTGTCACTGGGGTGGAACTTTCCTGGACTTTGAAGAAACTGAGAGACAAAGGGTAGAGGAAGTCTACTGAAAGCATCACAGTTTAGAAAGTATTGAGTAATTAGCTGTCAAAATATTTGAAAAAGGTAGAGGAGCTGTTGGTTTGGAGGAAGACAGCTCTCCCTGGTGGATTGCCCCAGGCCTGAGCTTTGCTTCAGATTCCCTATTTGGAGGCCTGCTGCTGCTGCTGCTGTTCCTGCTTTTGGATCTCACTCCTCTCTCACCCCATTGAGACAGACCTTAACTGCATAGCTTATAAGCTGCTTTCTTGCTGCTCAATGAGTTCTGACATGATTTTCTAGTTGTTTGGAGAGGAATTGGGGAGGACTCAGAGTGTCCCTTCCATGCTTTGGCATCGAGACACTATAAGTATCCTCACTGTCTTTTTAAAGCAGCCTTTCTAATTTTTTTTTAACTTTTTTCCTTTTCTAGATATTCATGTCTTATAACTTTAGTAATCTGAATATGTTTATAAGGAATTGAAATCAAGTTTGCTAGCTTGTAACTGGAAGATTTGCTCATTTCCTCTCATGAAAATCCAGACACGTGCCCTTCATCAGTCTTTCAATGACTCTCTAATCATTTAGTATTTCTACTACTACCAATAGTTTCTCAGTCACCAAATTTTCCACTTAATTTAGAACTTGGGAATATCTATTATGTATCTATCTATATCTTTATCTAGATAAAATATCACATAATTTGAATTCCAGGAAAACTAGAATATATGCAAAATAAAACAATCTTTAAAATAAAATCTCTATTCATACATGTGAAAGTAACAATTTTAACAAAGTATAATTTTATCTTTTCCTTATTTTTTCCTAATTTTATTTTACAATTTCTCCATCTCTCCCTTTCCCCAACTCCCTTTGAGGGTTTTTTTCTTTTACTCTTTTCATTAAAGTCAATAATCTCAGAATAACCTGTAAATACTCACAAATGTTAATAAATTATTATTTTCTTCTAGATAACTGTAATTCTTTACATACTGCAATATGTCTGAAATCAGTGAGAGATTCATGAAAGCCAATTTGAGTAAATGTGGTCCTTTACTTTTTATTTTTCATAATATCTGAGTTTCTAAATCATATTCCTTCCAGAACTTAAGTCACAACATTTAAAAGAAAAGCAATGGTATTTACTTCATTGCTAGTTTTATTTTAATTTTTTTTCTTTGTTCTTCTTTAATATACACATTTTTCTTGACATTCTTTTACATATTTCAATCTGACAGTGCCTTCTAAATGTTCCACACTGGAATAAATTTGAAACCACATAGTTGTTTTTCATTATAAATAGTCTAATTTGTAAAATGTGATTATATATTCCTTTTGGAATTTGGGAAAAAAAGAAATTTGTGCCTTCTGAAATAATATAGGTATATGGGGGGGGCAGAGCCAAGATGGCAGTGTAGGAGCAGCAAGGTACCCTAGCTCCCACATAGCCACCTCAAATACCCATAAAATATGACACTAAAGAAACTTTAGGGCTCTAAAACTCACATAAAAAAACCTCCCACTGAAGGCAGCTCAGCAGGAAGAGATCATATCAGCTCTGGGAGCCAAAACCAGCCCAGCCTGAAACCACGGCTTGGCCCTGGGGAGGAAGGGGGGGGGGAGGTTGGCCAGGAAAAGCTGCAGCTGGAGTTTCAGGAGAGTGGATCAGCAGCAGCCATGGGAGTTTACAGAATTATCAAGCCATAAGAAACAAGAACTGAATGAAAGGTCAGTGGATCTTAGCTAAACTTGGGGGA
The DNA here is from genome assembly GCA_028646515.1 of Pseudochirops corinnae. NCBI lineage: Eukaryota > Metazoa > Chordata > Mammalia > Diprotodontia > Pseudocheiridae > Pseudochirops > Pseudochirops corinnae. The sequence continues at coordinate 13,003 of JAQQSV010002896.1, read as the reverse complement.
GAGGGGCGGAGCCAAGATGGAGGCATAGGAGCAGCAAGAAATTGTAGCTCCAACACAGCCACATCAAATACCCAAAAAAATATGACTCTAAACAAATTCTAGGGCTCTAAAATGCACACAGATATATTTCCTGCTGAAGGCAGCTCTGCTCAAAGAAACCATTTCAACTCTGAGAGCAGAAACTAGCCCAGCCTGAAATGGTGGTTTTTGCCCTGAGGGCAGCTGGACAAGCTGAGCCCCACCAGAGCTGGAGCTTCAGGAAAGCAGATCTATGACAGCTGTGGCAGGATCCAGAATTATCCAGCCATAAGGAAAAAAGGACTCAGGTTAGTGGAACTTGGCTAAATACCAGGGAAGAAAAGTGAGTCTGGCCAAGCCGCCCCCCAGGGCAAAGAAGCAGAAAGGGAAGGTTCTGCATCTGCCTCCACATTGCCACTTCAGAGCTCCTAGCCTGCAGACAGCAGCAGGGCCATGTGATTGTTCAGAGGCCAAGTGCTCTTGCGTTGAGCAACCTGGATCCAGATCCCTGTGTTGGGTGGTGGTCCTGAGGTTTTATTTCAGTGAACCAGAGCTGGGGAGGGACCCAGAAGCCTCCTAAAAGCCCCGGCAGCTGGGAAAACCCCAGCAATTTGGGACAGAGCTGTTCCCTCTGGAAGCAGAGTTCCACAGAACTAAAAAAAACAAAAATATCCCATTGAATGGTGACCATGAATAAGCATAGGAAGCAAAGTAAGAAAAACAAGCAAACCCTAGATTCCTTCTTGACAGAAAAGAAGGAATAAACTTGGGGGAGAAAAGTGGTCTGGCCAAACTGCCTCCACAGCAAGGAAGCAGCAGCCGTGGTGGCCCTGTAGCTGCCTCCTAGTACCTGCTTCAGAGCTCCCAGCTTGCAGACTGCAGGGCGGCCAAGTGATTGTTCAGAGGCCAAGTGCTCTTGAGTTGAGCGGCCTAGATCCAGATTGTGGTCTTGGGTGGTGGTCCTGGGGTATATTTTCAGGAAGCCAAAGCTGGTGGGGGGTGAAAAAAAAAAGAACAGCCCCCTAATAGCTCTGACAGCAGGGAAAACCCCAGTGATTTGGGACAGAGCTTTCCCCTCTGGAAGCAGAGTTCCACAGAGCTAAAAAAAGCAAATCATTGACTGGCCAACATGGCATGCAAAGGAAGCAAAGTAAGAACAGCAACCAAACTCTAGATTCCTTCTTTGGGGACAAGAAGGATCAAAGCATGGAACAGGAGGAATACAACACAGTCAGAACTACCACACCAAAAGCTTCCAAGAAATATGAAGACTGCCTTAAATGCATAGATTACCTTCAGAAGGATATTGAAAACCAAATGAGAGAAGTAGAAGTAAAATTAGAAAGAGAAATAAGAATGATGCAAGAAAATCATGAAAAGAGAGTCAACAATCTGACTGAAGAAAATAATACCTTAAAAAATAGATTAACTCAAATGGCAAAAGAGGCTAAAAAGCCAATGAGGAGAAAAATGGCTTAAAAATTAGAATTTACAAAATGGAAAAAGAATCTCAAAAGCTTTCTGAAGAGAATAATTCTTCAAAATTAGAGTGGAGCAAATGGAAGCAAATGACTTTATGAGAAATCAAGATACTATCAAACAGATCCAAACAAATGAAAAAATAGAAGGCAATGTGAAATATCTCCTTGAAAAAACCACTCACCTGGAAAATAGATCCAGGAGAGACAATTTAAAAATTATTGGACTACCTGCAAGCCATGATCAAAAAAAGAACTTAGAAAACATCTCTCAAGAAATTCTAAAGAAAAATTGCCCTGATATTTTAGAACCAGAGGGCAAAATAGAACTTGAAAGAATTAACTGATCACCTCTTGAATAAGATCCCCAAAAGAAAACTCCTAGGAATATTATAGCCATGTTCTGGAGTTCCGAGATAAAGCAGAAAGTATTACAAGCTGCCAAGAAGAAACAATTTGAATGCTGTGGAAACACAATTAGCATAACCCAGGATCTATCAATTTCTATATTAAGGGACTGAAGGGCCTGGAATATAATACTCTGGAAATCAAGGGAGCTAGGATTAAAACCAAGAATCACCTACCCAGAAAAATTGAATATCATGTTCCAGGGGAAAATATGGTCATTCAGTGGGGTGGAGGACTTTCAAACATTCTTGCTGAAAAAACCAGAAGTGAAAAGAAAGTTTGACCCTCAAATACAAGAAGCATGAGAAGATAAACATGGAAAAGAAATCATAAGGAAATTTTCAAAGTTGAACTATTTACATGCCAATGTGGAAGAGCAATAATTGTAACTGATGAAACTTTTCTCAGTATGAGGATATGTGAAAAGAATAGAAATGTATATTTACATATACATACACATATGTCTATATAGGAGGGTTTATATGTGCATACAAACACATATCTGACTGTGTATATAAGAGTACATAGAGGGCGCAAGATCTATTGATTAGGAAGCGTCAATACTATAAAAGGTGAAATTATGAGGTGAGAGAGGATTAGAATGAGAGGAGACAGGGAGAGTCAGAATGGGTTTAATCATCTCATAGAAGAGGCAAAGGACAATTGTTACAATGGAGGGGAAGAACAGGAAGGCAAAAGGGAAAGTGTCAACTTTGCTCTCATTGAACTTGGCTTAGGGAAGAAATGACATAAACTCTAAACTGGGTATCTTGCCACACAGGAGAGTAGGGGGGATGGGGATGAGGGGTGGGGTGATGGAGGGGAAGACAGGGTGGGGGAGAGGGTTAATGGAAATACAAACTTTTGTAAAGGGACAGGGACAGGGTAGAGAATAGAACAAAGGTGGGGGGGCAGGATAGGAAGGAGGGACATATAATCAGTCTCTCACAATATGCCCACTGTGGAGAGGTTCTGAATAATTGCACATGCACAGCCTATATTTAATTGCTTGTCCTTCCAATGCTGGTGGCTGACGAGGGATGTAGGGAAAGAATCTAGAATTTAAAGTTCTATAATCAAATGTTAAAAATATATATGTAT
>JAQQSV010002895.1:10007-20113 GCA_028646515.1 Pseudochirops corinnae | reverse complement strand
GATTCAATCACAAAGTACAAAAGTCAAAGTTCTCCACTCCTAGGTCACAGTAAATCATAATCATCTCAGTCAGTACACAGTATCCAAGTAAAGTCTTCTTTCAGCTTGACTTGAGGCTGGCTCTCAGCTTCCATGGTTCCTCTTCCATGGTCCCAGCTCCAACTGTCACCTGGGTTCAAAAGCAGGCAGCTCCCAGTTCCTTGTCTAGCTCCTTGTCCAGTTCTTCATCCAGTTCCCATTCCATATTGAAGTTCACAGAGTCCAGTCCACCTCAAGTCCTTCACACTTCTTGTTTCCAGGAAGACAAAGCATGACAGAGCCACAATAATATTCATACACATTGCTGACACCTCCATCAATTCGCTATCTGCCTGTGAAATCAACTCAGACCCACCAACAAGGTCCAAGAGGTCAGCACAAATCATCGATAAAGTCTCAGGACCTCCAAAATCCTCTTCCAGGACTTTGATAAACATACAACCAGAAAATCCTCCTTCAGGCCTTTTGGTAAGGTCCTACAGCTTCTTTACAAAGTAGCACAGACAGAACAGACACACAGAGTACTGGGTCACCACAAGTTTTCTCCTTCTTGACTCTACTACCATAAGAGCTCTTTTCTCAGTTCTGCTGTCTTGGCCTCTGCTTATATATGGTCATTAGTCCCTCCCCTTCCTGTTGCAGGCGTTCTAGCCTAGCGTTCACACATTCTGTTTCTTAACAGACTTGATGCAAGGCTCAAAAGAAACTTGAACTGAGAAAAGGTGTTAATTCAACAGCTGAAACAAGTTGTGAACTACTTCTGTGCTTGCCATTACATAGAGGGAATTTGCTGAAGGGTGTAGCAGAGCCCACAGGAAGCTTCCTTGCTGTGGAGATAAACTCTGCCCCTTGATAGGGTGAATGTAGTCACATGGAGCCTGTGGTGGGAAGAGTTTTGCTGAAGGGAAGCAGACCCCACAGGAAGCTGGTAGTGAGAGCTACTCAAACTCTGGGGTGGGTGGGTAGGGGGTAAGAGAACACTCATTAAGGAGATAGAGAGGTTTGTGAGAGTAAATATTGATTTTGTATTGGTTTGTGGGAAGGCTAAAGGATGGCATGGCTCTCAGTGTTATTATGGCTTCTGAATATCTTTAGTACTATGATGGAATTGACTTACTCTTTTTGGGATTTGGTTTTCTGGTGTCTAAATAAATCCTTCAATTCTATCCTCTACCTGGAGAATCTGGTATGTTTTGCAATCAAATATCATGTGATACTTATAGTCATGGTTTTATTGTGCTCGTGGACATTGGCACTACATCTATATACTTTGATATATACAGAGATGTATATACATAGTCTTATCTGTGTATATGTATATGTATGGCACATGTATTTGCATATACATGTATACGTATGATAAATATATATGTATATGTATGGAATGACATGAGGGCATATCAATATTTCCTTTAGCTAGAGATCAAATCTGGGTGACTGGGAGACCAGGGAGAGAGTAAGCACTGACATATAATCTGCTGCCCACTGACTATAAGGGTGAAAGGGAAAAGAGAAGTAAGAGAAAAGAGGTATACTGAAGCTTTAGTTCCCAAAGCCTCCCATAAGACTAAGGTCAGACCTATCTATCTTTCTAAAAATGGATAAGAAAAAGAAAAGGGAAAAATGACTCTCCCCAAAGGAGAAAAGTAAAGAAGCTTATCTTGTCTGCAGATGACTTCTCTGGGGCAGAGCTAAAGGTGGGACATGGTTCTCTTTAGTATTTATATAAACATAAATATGCACACATTTATATACATACATACACATATTTTATGCATTTGTGAATATGCATGTGTACATGTATACAGACATGCCTTATAGTCATAATCTGTATGACAAATGACATATCATCCCAGCTTCCATTCACATACAGTCGATCCTCATTATTTGTGGAGCATATTTGTTAATTTGCCTCCTCACTAAAATTTATTTGTAATCCCCAAATCAATACTCATGGTACTTTTGCAGTCATGTGTAATGGTAAAAGGAATGGGATTTTTCAGGAGGGGTCAGCACACAGAAGAAGAGCCATGGGACTTGGAAGTCAACCTTGAGTAAAGATGAAACAGGATTTTACTTGGATACTTGGTGTTGCTTAAGGAGATTGTTCCTATAGTTTCAATGGTGTGGTATTTTCTTCTATACCTTAAGGATGTGTTGTACTAGGGAAGACTCTAGCCTGGGATCTCCTGATTGTGTAAACAAGTATTTTGGGGAATTCTACTGAATGTAATGGAATATACTATGTGTTATATGACATGCTGAGAGAGAGAGAGAGAAAGAGAGGTATGTTTTGCTTAAGGATGCTGCTATTAATATTTTGCTTTATTGAAAAATTCTGAACAAATACAGAGTTCATTATACTATGTGATTAGACTCTTAAAATTATTCACAGCAGCAGTCCTCAGGTATGCTGCCTTGATTGGTATTATACCATGTGAAGAGCAATGAAAAATTTGAGGCTCACTGTGTGCATATTCCTAGCTAAAGTTGAACAAAGTAGTGCTCAGCCTTTTTTAAATTTCTTATATTGTAAACCAGTATCTTTTGTGGACGAAAGTCAGGATGGTACACTGTCCAGGATACAGTGGATGACTTGGACATCTTCCACGTCTGACAAAAATCTAAGAACTCCACAATGCCTGATTCAGAAATCTTCATGGTCATGGGGGAAAAAAAAATCATTCTCATCTGCCCATTCTGCTGTAGGAAGTCTTCACATGCTTGGGACAGACATCTTCCTACCTCATGAGACCTGTTGACTACCTTCAACCTGGTTTAGGCTGAAATGTGTTTATCATAATGTGGCTGCTGTGCATGCTACAGAAGCTTGGAGGCAGAGGTGAGAATTGAGGGATAGGTGGACACAAAAGATGGGTGAGCAGCCCATCTTCACAGCAGTCTTCACATCAGAGAGCTAGTTATCCTTGAACACCCTGTACAACCCTCACTGAGAGTCTGGATAAAGAACTACATAGCTCAGGGCATGGAAATTCAGCAACAACAAAATTACTATTACATTCATTCATAGATTGAATTAAGGGCTTAATTCTTAACACTGCCAGACTAGTCTCCATATATTAAATTATGCTATTTTATATAGTTGCAACTGTTAAGCATTCACTCGGTTTCTAATTAGTAGCTGAAGTATCTGGGTGCCTTGCATTTATGAGATGAGTATCAAAGAAAGTAGTAGGAGCCAGCATAAGATGTTAGAATATTTCCTACCAGAGATGGTAGCCCTCATTTTTGATACATTGGGCAAAGAAATGAATTGATTACTTACCAAAAGATGCAGAAAAAATTACCTACTAAACAGTTTTTTAGCATAAGACCAACCTAAATATTTTCATTCAGGTTTATGTCCTTAATAGCAAGTAGTATTATTTTAGTGCAAGTATTATAGTTCAGATTGTATAGATTGTTCAGAGAAGTCAAGTAACTTACACATAACAAATGACAGTCAAAATTAAAAGAAAAATATTGACAGGTTACAGCATTAAGTTCAATCTAATAAGATGGAATTCAATAGAGTTAAATGTCAATCTTGAACTTGATTTTTAAAAAAAAGTTTCATAAGTACGCAATGGCAAAGTTTGGATACATAGCAATTGCTTTGAAAAAACTTAGGGTTTTAATGAACTTCAAGTTCATTGTGGTCCAGCAGCATGCAGGGGTATATAAAATCACTAATGCAATCTTAGACTACTTAAGAGAGAAATAGCTTCTTGGAATAGATGGATAATAGTCCCATTGTACTCTCCCACCCTCAGTTCTCCTATGAAATATTGCTTTCAGTTCTGAGAACCATATTTTGAGAAGGTTATTCATAACATAGAGAGTGTCCAGAGGTAAATATGATAGTGAAAGGCTTTAAATCCATGTGATAGGAAGATCATCTGAAATACCTAGGCATGTTTATCCTGGAGAAGAGAAGTATTGAGGGGAACCTGATAGCTATGTTCAAATATCTGAAGGACTGACTTTTCAGTTTATCCCCAGCAGACAGAAATCAGAGGAATAGGGAGTTGCAAAAGGCAAATTTAGGCTAAATGTCAGTAAAAAAGACCACATAACAATTAGTTATATACAGCTAAAACTGTACACAAGTGGAATGGGTGCTGAGAGTAGTAACGGCTGCCCTTCCTAGGAAGATTTAAGCATAGGCTTGACAACCACCTGCCAGATGTGTTACAGTGGGGATTTCTTTCATCTATCATTTCAAGTGGAGGTATCAGTGACCTCGGAGATCTCTTCAAATCTGAAATTCTGTGATCCTGAGTAGTATCAAAAGAGGCTAGAAAAAGTAGGTGAAAGGTACATTGTAGAGGGCTATAAATGCCATGCTGAAGAGTGTATATTTTATCCCCTTGCTAACAAGAAGACCCTGAAGGGTTTTTAGCAAGGGAATTACATGATCAGACCTATTTCTTAGCAAGAATATTTTGGCAGCTATGTGGAAAGATAGTTTGGAAAGGGTGAGAGAATGAAGGCAAGGAAAAGCTTTACAAGGCTGTTTAATCACATAGGTGAGAAGTACTGAGATCCTGAATTAGGGTGGTGATGGTGTGAGTTGAGAAAATGGGATGCATGTGAAAGACATTTTAAAGGGAGAATGGACAAAACATGGCAACTGATTGAGAAAGGCAAACTCTAAGGTTATGAAGTTGAATGAATGAGAGGATTATTTTGACATCAATAGTGATAGGGAACTTTTGCAGAAGTGATAAGGTCTCAAGGGCAAGATAATGAGTTCTATTCTAAACCATACAAGATCCTTTAGGATATAGTTAATCAGTAAGTCATTTCCATATGGTTGGGAGGGGGAAGACTAAATAAAAAATAGAGAAAAGTAAATAGAAAATGAACTGTTGGAGCAGCTAGGTGGTGCAGTGAGTACAGCACCAGCCCTGGAGTCAGGAAGTCCTGAGTTCAAATTCGGCCTCAGGCACTTAACACAAAACTAGCCGTGTGACCTTGGGCAAGTCACTTAACCCCAATTGCCCTGCCTTCCCCCCTCAAAAAAAAAAAAAAAAAAAAGAAAAGAAAATGAACAATTTCTCCAGAATCTATGCTAACCCAATACTAACTACAGCATACACAATCATATTATGCCCCTGGATGGAATTTAAATAATGTTATAATTTGATTCCTATTTCAGATTATTCACATGAAGATACATATATAACATTATATTATATATGCCGTATATGTATCTATACGTATAAATACTTGTGTACATATACATACTGATATAGACACACACACACACACACACACACACACAAACATACACGTCAAAGAATTCAAAAATCACCCAGCTGGCCTGGAAATCAGGAGAACTTCCTTTAGAACACAGGTTTATAAACAAACAGATTCTTTCTGTGCTTAGAAATTAATCTATCTTTAAGGCTAAACAATGAGCAGAAGGCTTAACCATTGGAAGAAGGTGGATGAGAGCACAGCTAGGTAGAGGGAAACAGATAGAAGTAATTTCTTTGTACCTTAGAGCGCATATAGAGATAAATGCTGTCACTTTGGTCTTTCTCCCATTCTACACTTCCCTTCTCACATCTCAAGATTAGAATGATTTAAACCAGGGGTGAGCCACCAGGAAAAAAAAAAAGATTGATTAATTAATGAGGTTTTAAATTAAAAAAAAAATTCAAAGTCAAGCAAATATTGGAATTCTAATATAAATAAAGGTTGTAAAAGTCTAGCAGTCAGTCAGCCCTAGTTCATGCTAAGAGCTTTTGGGGTGGAGTGGGGCTAAATTTTTTAAATGTGTATTCATGCTCAGAAATGTCAGTAATGTAAGACAGCATTATTTAAAATGAAGAATTTTTTTAATGTTGTAAATTTTTAGATTTGAGTCCCCAAATCATTATCATACTATTTGGCAAACTAGAATTCTAAAAGAAATAAGTCCATGTCTACCCCAGTATGGTATAACTTAGTCTTACAGGCCACTGATGCTACCAAATTCTAAAATAAAATAATCAGATCTCAAAATGTTTCCTCCCCCCAACAAGCCCATATTTAAAAAATTCTGTCAAATACTTGAAGCATATCAGAATTGTTGTGAATAGAGGTTAATGACATAATTTTGTATAAATGCATTAGCTACCGTAGTACCTTCAACCTGCTACTCTTTGTAGTGTTTCTCTCTGCCTTTTGCTCTGGAGAACTTCACAAAATCCTGGGTGGGTAAAACTCTTTGAAACATCAATCATTTGAACCCATAATACATTCTTCAACCAAACTGTCAGGACTCTAAAGCTGTAACTGGATGCAATATGGCTATTTTGCTTTCCTTACAAATATTGAGATTTCATAGCATAAACTAAACAAATAACTGAGCGGCTCTCTTGAGTCAATGTGCTTTGGAGACTGCCTGTGACTGACTCTTATACTGTAGGCTGGATGTTCTCTCTTAGGGTACAGGCAAAAGGTTGATTCCCATTTCTTCCAGGTAATACTGTAATTGGGATTTGGGGATGAGACATTTTAGGTTTCCCAAACTTTAATCAGCATTCCATTAAAAGAAAATCCCTTCTAGTCAATATGTTGAATATTATTAAACATTATTGTAACAACAGGCGTATACTGTCCTGAAACTGGGCAAGAAAGCTGAATTAGAATATGTTTGTAAATACAACCAAATGAAATCTCATGGCGACAATAGCTTACACTTTATCTTTTCTTAAGCCAGTTCACTGGAAATACATCCATGAAAACTTTTGCTACCAAGAAAGTGAAAAGGCTGGCAAAAGATTGCCTAGCATAGTTTAACATCACAACACCATTGCATTCAATAAAATACAACTAATGCATTTTAGATTCAAGTTTTATCATTGTAGAGCCTCTATTCTTATCTTCACTGTGTATGCCCTCCCCGCTTAAATAGCAGCAAGAAGTAAATGTTTTAAAGTAAATTTTTGGCTAAGCAGTATTTGCAGAGGTAAATAGAAATTGTTTCTTATACGGCCATTGTGCATTAAAGTAAATTCTGCTGCATTTGAAAACTTGTCAGGTTTATTTTGTACTGGTATTCAAAATCTTCTCCTTTTGACCAATATTATATAAAGTTCCTCTGGGAAGATAATGTGCATGATTGCAGGCTTGCCTTGTTAAAATCCATGGCTTTTTATGCAGTCATGTTTTCACCCATGAATTATGCATGAAAGAGTATCTCATTACATTTCATTTTCTTTACAGCCACATCCTCTCTTCTAGACATACTCAGATTCCCATCAGCAGAGCTCCAATCACCCTGCAGCCTGGCTCCATCTTGATGCCTTCATAGCATTTTAGACAAAATGGGCGTGTTTAACTTGTCACCTCATGCCTGGTATAAATTATTCACTGGAGCTTTGCACAGATTTGTGAGATAACCAGCCTGGTCTCCAGAAAACTTCACAGGTTTTTTTTTCCCCCTTTGGGGGGAGGTAGTAGCTGCTGTTGGTGTGGGGAAGAGAGGGGGGTCATGTTTGACAGGGACATTGATGGCTATTTCCCCAGCAGTAGTGCCAAGAAAATAATAAAAAAAGAAATAAAAAAACAGCCTTGACCCCATAATTTGTCTTTATTTTAAACCTAGTAAATTGTTCTTTCTAGTTATAATGGATATTACTTACAAATATTTTGCACCTTGGATGCATGTTAAGATTATAATGTTTTCTATAATCTAAAGGTCACATGAACAAAGCTTTGAAGAAAAATAATCCCATCATCCTTCCATCAACTGATAGCTTGAAATAAATGTGTAGAAAAGATTATAGAATTTAATCAGTGTCTTAGTTCTATGCAGATGTTCTGACTTCCTGTATCAGGACCATTTGCTACAACTACTATAGGACCAAGTAGTTTAAAATAAATATGCATATACAGGCATGCATGTGTATGTGCACACTCATATAACTATGCACACCATACAATGGTTCTTATTTAAGTCTGTGTCTCTGATTCCAAACATTCCACATTTAAATGACAAAGTTAGGAAAAGGTTAATTCAGTCATGCCATGGAATGCCACTCATTGTAAAAGGATCCCTCTAGAAATGAGTAGAAAATTAAAGAAATTTAAGAAATAACTTAAAAATGATTGAAGAGTCTCATATTTTCTCCTATCCTAATAGGTAAAGTAGCTCCTTACTTTGAACAAAATTTGTGTACAGATAACTGGGAATAATGTTTGGCAAATAAAGTGTTAAAAATATGCATGCACATATACACACATGCATACATATATAGATGTTTCTACACATACTACATATAATATACACATATGTGTATGCATACATAAGTATATATGTGATTATACAAACATACAGTTTATTTTGTGGAAATAAAAATAGTGCAACTTTTTTTGATTCTTCTTACAAAGATGTAGTAATGGTGTCAAAACCTTTCCTTATCCCAAACTGTGATGTATTCATTCAGAATGCATAGTTGAGCATTAAAATACATTCCAAGGAAGTCAATCACATGTATAGCTCTTTTACCAATAACTTGCAGTTAAGCTTGTGATGACAAGAAGCTTTGAAAACGTTTTTATTACCTGTAAAATTTGGTTATATGTGGACTTAGAAAAGTTAATATAAATACATGTGCATATCTGTATCTATCTTTTACAAAGCTATATTAATTTAGTCAGTGGGCATACATATGTGTGTATGCCTATATATGTACATATATACACATATATACATATATGTAAATATAAATCAATATGTTTGACCTCTCTGCCTTATTAAAATATATTGGTATGGGGGCAGAATCAAGATGGTGGCATAGAAGCAAGAAAACTTTGTGGCTCCCCCCATAACCACTTCAAATACCTATAAAATGTGACTCTAAACAAATTGTAGAGCTACAGAACCCACAAACTGACAGAGAGAAACAAATCTCCTGCTGAAGGCAACCAGGCAGGCAGAGAGAAGGGGTTCATCACAGCACACTGGGAGCCAAGCCCAGCCCTGCACGAGCTGCAGTTTTAGCCTTATGATGGTCCAGACCAGTCACAGCTGGAACATTCAGGAAAGTGGATCATCAGCAGCTATGGCAGTTTCCAGAATTATCAACCCATAAATGCCAAAGAAAAAGTAAAAGGTCAGTGGAACTCTGTTGGAATTGGGGAAACAGTGCAATCCAGCTGGCCTCCACCCCCAGAGTGCAAAGTGGAGGAAGCGGTGGCCCTGCAGCGGGATCCACACAGCTACTTCAGAGCTCCTAGCCTGCAGATGATAGGGAAGACAATAAACCATTCAGAGCTAAGCACTCTTGCCTTAACCTGCCTGGATTGGGAATGTGGTCTTGGGTGGTGATCTTAAGTATGTGACCAGCGAGCCAAAGCTGGTGGGGGCAGTAGAGATGGCACCCTCCTAATAGCTCCAGCAGATGGGAAAACGCCAGTAATTTCGGACAAAGCTCTCCCCTTTGGAAGTACAGTTCTACTGTAAGAAAGAGAGCTCAAAAGTTAAGTAAATGACTAGCAACATGAGCAAGCAAAGGAAGCAAAGCAAGCACAGCCATCCAACTTTAGATTCCTTTTTGGGGGACAAAAAGGATCAAAGAATGGAACAGGAAGAAGGCAACACACTCAGAATTCCTGCACCAAAAGCTTTCAAGAAAAATATAAACTGGTTACAGGCCATGGAGAATTTCAAGAAGGATTTTGAAAATCAAGTAAGAGAAGTTGAGGAAAAATTGGGAAGAGAAATGAGAATGGTGCAAGAAATCATGAAAAGAGAGTCAACAATCTGACTGAAGAAAACAACAGGTTAAAAATAGACTAACTCAAATGGAAAAGGAGGTCCAAAAAGCCAATGAGGAGAAGAATGTCTTAAAAAGCTGAATTTGCCAGATGGAAAAATAATTTTAAAAGCTCACTGAAGAGAATAATTCCTTCAGAATTAGACTGGAGCAAATGGAAGCTAATGAGTTTATGAGAAATCAAGATACTATTAAACAGATCAAAAGAAATGAAAAAAAATAGAAGGCAATGTGAAATATCTCATTGGAAAAAACCACTGACCTGGAAAATAGATCCAGGAGAGACAATTTAAA
>JAQQSV010002894.1:0-20116 GCA_028646515.1 Pseudochirops corinnae | reverse complement strand
CTGCTGATCTGTTTTTCTGTTTGTTTGTAACTTCTGTTTGTATTCTCTGAAGTTCAGGGTGCTGACTTTTCCCCCTGAACTAGGTAAATGATATGCTTGATTAAAGTAAGATTGTTAACCCATTTTGAGTTGCTTTCCTTTAGAAAAGCAGATCTAAGAACCTGTGCTAGTAGCCGCCCTAGGTATGCTAGGGTGCTTGTTGATACATCTTGGCAGCTTGAAATATTTTCTGCCTGGTCTGGGAACTCTGGAACCTGTGTATAACATTCCTAGGAGTTTTCTTTATGGGATATTTTTCAAGAGGTGATCAGTGAATTCCTTCCACTTCTATTTTTGCTTCTGGTTCTAAGATATTGGGGCAATTTTCTTTGAGAATTTCTTGAAAGATTATTTAGGTTCTTTTTTTGATCATTGATTTCAGGTAGTCCAATAATTTTTAGATTGTCTCTCCTGGATCTATTTTCCAGTTCAGTGTTTTTTCCAATTAGGTATTTCACATCGCCTTCTATTTTTCAATTGTTTGGATCTGTTTAATAGTATCTTGTTTTCTCATAAAGTCATTTGCTTCCATTTGCTCCACTCTAACTCTGAAGGAATAATTCTCTTCAGAAAGCTTTTGAGATTCTTTTTCCATCTGACAAATTTGGCTTTTTAAGACATTCTTCTCCTCATTGGCTCTTTGGGCCTCTTTTGCCATTTGAGTTAGTCTACTTTTAAAGTGTTATTTTCTTCTGTCAGATTGTTGACTCTCTTTTCATGATTTTCTTGCATCATTCTCATTTCTCTTCCCAATTTTTCCTTCACTTCTCCTATTTAGTTTTCAAAATCCTTCTTAAGCTCCTCTATGGCCTGTTACCAGTTCATATTTTTCTTGGAAGCTTTTGGTACAGGAGTTCTGACTGTGTTGTTTTCCTTCTGTTCCATGCTTTGATATTTTTGGTCCCCCAAAAAGGAATCTGCAGTTGGATTGCTGAGCATGGTTTGCTTCCTTTACATGCTCATGTTGCCAGTCAATTAACTTCACTTTTTAGATCTTTGCCACGGTAGAAATCTGCTTCCAGATGGGAGAGCTTTGTCTCAAATCACTGGGGTTTTTGCAACTGCCAGAGCTATTAGCAGGACACCGTCTCTATTGCCCCCATCAACTTTGGCTAATTGTTCATGTACTTTAGGAGTACCACATAAGACCATGATCCTAATCCAGGAAGGTGAAGGAAAGAGCATTTAGCCTCGGAATGGTCGCTTGGCCCCCCTGCAATCTCCAGGCTGGGACCTCTGAAGAACACACATGGAGGCAGCTGCATGCCTCTGCTTCCATGGCTGCTGGCTCTGTAGGCAGAAGGCCAGACCTGCTCCTCCATCCTCCCAAAATTCAGGTCATTTCCACTAGCTTTTCACTTTGTCTCTGGCATTTATGAGTTGAAAATTCTGGAAACCATCACAGCTGCTAGAGATACACTTTCCTGAATGCTCCAGCCATGGCTGGGCCTGGCCACCCTGGGGCTAAAACTGTAGCTCATATGGGGCTGGGCTCGACTCCTAGTGTGCAGGGATGAACACTTCCTGTCCTGCCTGGCATGATGCCTACAGTGGGAGATTTGTTTTCTGTCACTTTGTGGGTTGTGGAAAAATTTGTTTAGAGTCATATTTTATAGTATTTGAGGTGGTTATGGGGGCAGCTCACAGAATTTTAATGCTTCTATGCTGCCATCTTGACTCAGCCCCACCTCTGCCAGTAATTTCTTTTTTTATTTAAATCAATTTCTTTATTTATTTTTATTTTGCAAGGTGCAGTTCCCGAATCCTTTGAGTTTCAAGTTTTCTTCCCTCCCTCTCCCCCACCTCCCCCATGGCAGCATGCAATCAAATAGAGGATCTGCAAATATTTTCACATTGGACGTTAGTATGGTTGTAGAGTAGGGTTGTAACCAACAGAGAGAATAATGGGAAAAAAGATATAAACCAAACATGGAAAAGAATGATAGCATGTAGAATGCTTCAGTCTCCATTTAAACTCTCTTCTTTCTAGATTTTTCTCTGAATGTAGATATTTCCTTCCATCCTGAGACATACAGAGTTGTCTTATAACTGCGCTGCTGAGAAGAGTCCAGTTTATCAAGGTTGGTCATCACATATACATTGTGTCTGTGATTGTGTACACATTTTTCCTGGTTCTGCTCTTCTCACTTAGAATCAGTTTGTATAAGCCACTCCAGGTAAATATGAGTCCATCTCCTCCCCATTTCTTATAGCACAATTGTATTTCATTACATTCACACACCACAATTGCTTAGCCATTCCCCAATTGATGGGCATCTCCTTAATTTCCAGTTTTTTGCCACCACAAAGAGAGCTGCAATATATAATTTTGAACATTTGGGTCTTCCCCCTTCTATGATTTCTTTGGAATATGACCCCAGAAGTGATATTACTGGGTCAAAGGGTATGCAATAATTTATAGCCCTTTGGGCATAGTTCCAGATTGATCTCCACAATGGTTGTATCAGTTCACAGCTCCACCAACAACGCATTAGTGTTCCAATTTTTCCACATCCTCACCAATATTTGTCATTTTCCTGTTTTGTCATCTGAGCCAATTTGACTGGTGAGATGTGTTGTTTTGATTTTCATTTCTCAAATCAGTAGTGATTTAGAGGATTTTCCATATGCTTATAGATATCTTTAATTTCTACCTCTAAAAATTGCCTATTCATATCCTTTGATCATTTATCAATTGGGGAATGACTTGTATTCATATAGATTTTACTTAATTCCTTGTATATTTTATAAATGAGGCCTTTATCAGAGACACTAGTTATAAACATTCTTTCCCAATTTCCCACTTCCCTCTTAATCTTCATTACATTGGCTTTGTTTGTATAGAAATTTTTCATTTTAATATAATCAAGATTATCCATTTTGCATTTTATTGTGTTCTCCAACTCTTCTTTGGTCATAAAATCTTCCCTACTCCATAAATCTGACAGGTAAACTATTCTTAGCTTCTCCAGATTACTTACAGTATCAGCCTTTGTATCTAGATCATGCACGCATTTAGACTTGATCTTGGTGTATGGCATTAGATGATAGTCTGTGCCCAGTTTCTGCCATAATATATTCTAGTTTTCTCAGCAGTTTTTGTCAGATAGTGAGTTCTTACCCCAAAACTGGGGTCTTTGGGCTTATCAAACAGTATATTACTTTAGTCATTGACTACTGAGTCTTTTGTACCCAATCTATTCCATTGATCCACTGCTTTATTCCTCAGCTAGTACCAGGTAGTTTTGATGACTGCTGCTTTATAATACAGAGTAAAATCTGGCACAGCTAGGTCACCTTCCCTAGCACTTCTTTTCATTAATTGCCTTGATATTCTGGACCTTTTCTTCTTCCAAATGAATTTTGTCATTATTTTTTCTAGCTCTATAAAGTAATTTTTTGGTAGAATGATTATTATGGCATTAAATACATAATTTAATTTAGGTAAAATCATCATTTTTATTATATTAGCTTGACTAGCCATGAGCAATTGATGTTTTTCCAATTAGTTAGATCTGATTCTATTTGTGTGAAAAATGTTTTGTAGTTGTGTTCATATTGCAACTGGGTTTGTTTTGGCAGTTAGATTCCCAAATATTTTATAATGTCTACAGTAACTTTAAGTGGGGTTTCTCTTACTATCTCTTGCTCTTGGACTTTGCTGCAAATATATAGGAATGCTGAGGATTTATGTGCGTTTATTTTATTTCCTGCAAATTTGCTAAATTTATTTATTGTCTCAAGAAGGTTTTTACTTGATCCTCTGGGATTCTCCAGGTATATCATCATATCATGTGCAAAGAGTGATAGCTTAGTCTCTTCTTTGCCTAATTTGATTCCTTTGATTTCTTTTTTTTTCTCTAATTGTTACTGCTACAATTTCTAGTACCAGATTGAATAAGAGGGGTGATACAGGACATCCTTGTTTCACCCCGATCTGATTGAAAATGCTTCTAGTTTATCCCCATTACATATAATACTTGCTGATGGCTTTAAATAGATGCTACCTATTGTTTTAAAAAAAATTCCATTTATACCTATACTTTCTAGTGTATTTAATAGGAATAGATGTTGTATTTTGTCAAAAGCTTTTTCTGCATCTATTGATATAATCATATGGTTTCTGGTGGTTATATTGTTGATGTGATTGATCTTACTGCTAGTTTTCCTGATATTGAACCACCTTTGCATTCCTGAAATAAATCCTACCTAATCAAAGTGTATTATTCTCATGATGATTTTTCTGTAGTCTTTTTGCTAATATTTAATTTAGAATTTTTGCATCTATATTCATAAGAGAAATTGGTCTGTAATTTTCTTTCTCTGTTTTGTCTCTTGCCGATTTAGGTATCAGTACTATATTTGTCTCATAAAAAAAAAATTGGTAGGACTCCTCAAGTTTTCCTGAATAGTTTGTAAAGTATTTGGAATCAATTGTTCTTTAAATTTTTGGTAGAATTTACTAGTAGAGCCATCTGACAATGGAGATTTTTTCCTAGGGAGTTCATTGATGGCTTGTTCAATTTCTTTTTCTGAAATGGGCTTATTTAAGTAGTTTACTTCCTCTTCAGTTAGTCTAGGCAACTTGTATTTTTGTAAATATTCATCTATTTTACTAAGATTGTCAAATTTATGTGCATACAATTAGTCCTAGTAATTGTTTTAATTTCCTCTTCATTGGAGGTAGTTTCACCCTTTTCATTTTGGATATTCATAATTTTGTTTTCTTCTTTCTTTTTTTATCATATTGATTAAAGGTCTATCAATTTTGTTGGCTTTTTTGTAATACCAACTCTTAGTTTTATTTATTAAATCAATAGTTTTCTTACTTTCAATTTCATTAATCTCTCCTTTGGTTCTCATTATTTCTAACTTAGTATTTAATTGGAGATTTTCAGTTTGTTCTTTTTCTAGCTTTTTTCAATTCCATGCCCAATTCCTTGACCTCCATTTTCTCTAATTTATTCATGTATGCATTCAGTGATATAGAACTTCCCCTAACAACTGCCTTTGCTGGATCCCACAAGTTTTGGTATGTTGTCTCATTATTGTCATTTTCTTGAATGAAGTTGCTGATTATTTCTATAATTTCTTGTTTGACTCACTCATTCTTGAAGATTAAGTTATTTAGTTTCCAATTAGTTTTTTGTCTAAACTTTCATGGCCCTTTATTACATATAATTTTTATTGCATCATGACCTTAGAAGGATGCATTTAATATTTCTGCCTTTCTGCACTGAATTGTGAGATTTTTATGCCCTAGTACATGGTCAGTTTTTGTGCATGTGCCATGTACCACTGGTATATTCCTTTTTATCCCCATTCAGTTTTCTCCAGAGGTCTAGCATATCTATCTTCTCTAAGATTCTATTTACCTCCTTAACTTCTTTCTTGTTTATTTTGAAGTTAGACTTATCAATCTTAGAGAAGGGGAGATTGAAGTCTCCTACTAGTATAGTTTTGGTATCTATTTCTTCCTCTAGCTTCCTTAATTTCTCCTTTAGGAATGTAGATGTTGTACCACTTGGTGCATAAATGTTTAGTAATGATATTGCCTCATTTTCAATGGTGTCTCTTCGCAGGATATACTTTCCTCCCTTATCTCTTTTAATTAGATCAATTTTTGTTTTTGGTTTATCTGAGAGCAGGATTGCTACAACTGCTTTTTTTTTTTTTACTTTAGTGGAGGCATGATATATTTTACTCCAGCCTTTTACCTTTACCTTATGTGCATCCCTCTGTTTCAGATTTGTTTCTTGTAAAGAGTATATTATAGGATTGTGATTTCAATGCATTCTGCTATCAACTTCCATTTTATGGGAGAGTTCATCCTATTCACATTCACAGTTATGATTAATATCTGTGTCTTCCCCTCCATCCTCTTCCCTCCTGGGTTTATGCTTTATGCTTTTATTTATCCTCTTCTCCCTTCCCCTTCTTAAGAGATTTCTTTTTGACTGCTACCTCCCTCAGTATACCCTTCTTATCTTCCCCTTTCCCGTTTCCTACCTTTCTCCCTTACTACTTCTTCCCTCCCTTCTAAACCCTCATCCCCTTTCTTGGCCCTTCCCGCCTCCTACTCCCTGTAGGATATGATTGATTTTTATACTCAATGTTGTATATCATTTCTTCCTCGAACCAAGGTTGATGAGAATAGATCTCATGCAGTACTCCTCTCCCACCCCTCTTTCCCTCTACTATGATAAGTTTTATGCCTCTTCTCAATAAAGTCCTATATTTAACTGGTTGTGTTATTCCTTCCTTGCACCAGAACCAGTGAGGGAAAAGCTCATATAATGGTCACCTACCTCCGTTCTCTCCCTCCACTATATTATTTTATGCCTCTCTGTGTAGTATAATTTACCCCTTTCTGCTTCATTCTTTCCTCTTCTTCCATTACAATCCCTTAATAAGAATTTTTATCATCATATTGTACAATTTATATCCACACCCTCTATTTATCTATATCCTTTTTAGATGTTGCTGTGACAAAATTACCACATATCCGCTACCCATATAGGGATGTGAACAGTTTGCTCTTGTTAAATAACAAGTTATGTGTATGTGTGTGTAGGGTGTGTGTATGTGTGTGTGTGTGTGTGTGTGTGTGTGTGTGTTTCCTTATTTATCTTTCTATGTCTCTCCTGGATCTTGTAATTTGAGGTTGAATTTTCCATTGAGCTCTGGCTTTTCCATCAGCAAGATTTGGAATTCTGTTATGTCACTGAATGTTCATCTCCTTGCCTGGAAGATTATGCTGAGTCTCACTGGATAGCTGATCCTTGGTTGTAGCCCGAGCTCTTTTGCCATGTGAAAAATAGTATTCCAGTTCCTCAGATCTTTCAACATTGAGGCTGTCAGATCCTGTGTGATCCTCACTGTGGTTCTACAATATCTGAATTGTTTCTTTAAGGCCACTTGTAGTATTTTCTCCTTTACCTGAGAGTTCTGGAGTTTGGCCACAATGTTTTATGGACTTCTCAATCTGGGATCTCTTTCAGGTGTCCAGTGGATTCTCCCGATTTTTATTTTACCTTCTGGTTTTAGGATCTAAGGACAGTTTTCCTTGATGAGCTCTTGGAAGATATTGTCCAGACTCATTTTTTCATCATGGTTTTCTGGTAGACCAATGATTCTCAGTTTATCTCTCCTGGATCTATTTTCCAGGTCACTTATTTTTCCATTTATATATTTTACCTGTTTTTCTAATTTTTCAGTCTTGATATTTTGTTTGACTGTTTCTTGGTTCCTCATAGAGTTATTGGCTTCAATTTGGTTAATTTTAGTTTTTAGCAAATTATTCTCCTCAGTTTTTGAAGCTCCTTTTCCATCTGCTCAGATTTCATTTTTGATTCACGCATTTTATTTTTCAAGAAGCTGTTCTCTTCATTGTAATGTTTTCCTAATTTTGCTTTTATAAGAGGTATTGATTTTATCTTCTACCTCTCTAAGCTGGATTTCAAAGTTCTTTTTGAGCTCTTTTAGGAGTTCTTTCTGTGCCTGAGACCAGGTCATAGTCCCTGTTAAGGCTTCAGATGCAGGTATGGAGTCACCACTCTCTCCTTCTGAGTTTGATTCCTTCCTCTCACTATAATAGGATTCCAGAGTCTTTGTCTTTGTCTTCATAGCCTGCTTTCTTCCCATTTTGAGGCAGGTTTCTTACCCATGCCCTTCCTCCAAGATTCCTAAGCCTTTACTGCTTAAAATTTTGCCCTGGGGCAATAATTACTGTGTTCTCAGCTCAAAGGGGTGGGGGGAGATTGGAAGAGCCAGGGTTCACTCTGCCATCTTGGTCCCTGCAAGTTCAGATGGGGGGGAGGGGCTTTAAATTTCCAGGCTGTGGATGGATAATCCTGGGAATAGATGCTCCCCCTTCTGCGGGCCCTGTCTTTGTCTCTTACTCAGCTCTGTCTGATCCTCACCCTCTGGTGATAGGCCTGGGAATGGCCCTTGTGGTTGGTGGATCAGCAGGCCATGTCTGGGGGCCTCTTGGTGCATGCTGTGCTGCATCATCGAGGGCCAGGTAATTTCTTAAAAGATGCTGTCCAGGATCTTTTCTTCTTATCATGACTTTTAGATAAATCATTCTTAAATTATATCTCCTGGTCTATTTTCTAGGTCAGTTGTTTTTCTTATGAGGTTTTTTTTCATTTTCTTCCATTTTTTCAGTCTTTTGATTTTGTTGACTGATTTTTGATGTCTCATGGAATGATTAGCTTCTCCTGGCACAATTTTAATTTTTAAGGAACTGTTTTCTTCTTTAAGCTTTGTACCTCCTTTTCCATTTGGCCAATTTTACGTTTTAAGGAGGTTTCTTCTACAGTAAATTTTTGTCCTTCTTTTTGTAAGCTTTTGCCTCTCCCTTGTATACCTCTCATATCTTTTCCCATTTTTCTTTGAGTATTTGACTTTTAAAATATTTTTGAGCTCTTCCAAGAAGGCTTTTTGGGCTTGAGACCAATCATATTCACCTCAGTGGTTTTAGATGTAGGTATATTGACAATGTTGTCCTCTTCTGAGTTTGTGTTTTGATCTTCCTTGTGCCTACAACAACTGTCTGTGGTCAGTGTTCATTTTTGTTTCCTGCTTCTTGTTTACCTTCTTCCTGTAGTTTAACATTAAGTTCTGCTTTTATGGCACAGGGGAAACTGCCCTAAGCTTTTTGTGCTAGGGACTAGGGGCTTGGTTTCTGCCCTTGTATGCTGGGGCCTCAAGTGTTGGCAGCTAGAGGCTGTAGCAATCTGTCAGCTCACCTGATGTTGAACTTGGGAACTAGTGGTGGTACCTGGTTTGTGCTGGGGCCATTTGAGTTTTTTCTCCATTTTCTCCAGGGCTTCCCTGAAGTATGTGGGGGTGTGGCTTTTGGAAGAGGCCTGCCCTCCTCCCCCCCCCCCCCCCCCGGGGCTCTAGTGAAAGACAGGAAAGTCTGCTGCTGGAGGGTGCTTATCTACCCAGAGCTACGCTGAGCTACAGGAAGGTGCCAACAGCTGGAAAATGCCTGTCTGACTGGGGCCGAAGCATGGGGAATTTGAGCCAATGGGTGCCTGATTAGGGCTGCACAGGGACACATGGTGGTTCTCTGAGCTGGAGTCTGTCAGTTCCCCTGGTTAGGCTAGGACACAGGAAAGGTAAAACATTAGGGATTTTCCGATGTTGGCATTTCCTTCTCCACCACACTGGAGCTCAGAATCTCCCACTTTTTTGCTGATGTGCGACTAACTGCTGGCTTGCTGGAACACTTTCTGTCTTTGAATGCACTAATCTTTTTTTTTTTTTTTCTAAGTGGGAAGGACCTTTCCTACCCATCCTCCAAGATTCCTGGGTTAAAGACTGTTTCACCCCATCTTTTTTGATGGCTTTACTATTGCAGGATTTTTTTCCTGGGCCACAATTTTCTGGTGTGTGTGTGTGTGTGTGTGTGTGTGTGTGTGTGTGTGTGTGTGTGTGTGGTCAGTGACAGAGAGTGACATTGATTTATGTCTTCGTCATCTTGGCCCCTGGAAGTCTCCATTGTTTAGATTCTTAAAGAGCAGTTAGGCAAACATAGGCACCAGAAAAAGTGTAATAGATTGGGTAGACTTACATTAACCTTTAGGAAGCTTTGGTACTTGCCTGGAGAAGACAGAAGGAAAAACGTGAAGGGGAGCACAGACATAATAATTTAAAAAGCCATGGAACAGGCAAGTTGTCCAGACTGTAAATAGAATATTATGTGTTGTTCTAGTGCCTCAGTCTCTACTTTATGGAAAATAAAGATGAATTTGAATGGGTCCCATTTTTAAGTCAATTGTCTGGAACTAGCCTGTTTGCTCCACCAGTCTCCAGATAGAGAAGATTACTAGAGGGAAACACCCATCCAAATCTAAAACCTACAAGAAGAATATACATGTCTTGAGAAGATTCACATTTGCCTTTCAGCAGAGGGAGGAGGGAGTAGAAACGCAAAATGTACAGCCAGTTTTATTCTATTCTGAACTATTTCATGAAAGTTTTATGAGGGTTCAGACTCTCTTATTCAATCTTTGAAAATCCCTTCAGTACTTAAAACATAGCTCTATAAATAGAAGTTTTGAATATACTTTGTTGAACACTATTTTTTCATTAAAAATATTTCTTAGAAATTTACATGATCACTGATAAGGCACAGGGGATCAGTTAAGTATAACTTTTATTTCAATTCTAACTTATTTTCACATCTAAATTCTTTCCTTTTCCCTTCCCTTTTTTATGTGTCCCATTGCAAAATAAAGACAAACAAAACCTGTTATACACTTACCGTTAGAGGAAAAAAAATTCCCACAATGACCATTTCACAGACACTGACACACAGATACAGACAGACAGACACACACACACACACACAATACACATTTCAATCTCTACTCCAAGTCCATCAATTCTCTTCCTTTATATGGATAACATGTTTTAATCATGAGTACTCTGAAACTGATTAGCTAGTATTGATCAGAGTTCATCACTTTTTCAAAATTATTTGTCTTTATAATATTGTTCTTGTTTAAGAAATCATTTCCTGACACTCATTTTTTAGCTAAACTTTACATCAGTTTATAGAGGTATTTCCATTTTGCCTTCATCATTCCTTCAAGTACAATAATATTTAATCACACTCATACAATAACTTGTTCAGCCTTTCACTAATTGATGAGTGTTCCCTCAGCTGATGAATAAACTTGGGGTCTTTATTATATGATGCAGTTCCTACTGCCTTAAATCTTTTGGCAAATTAGTGAATTTTTAGCAAGATAGTTTACTTTTTCTTGAAGAGGATTTTAGATTTATCTTAGATTATTTATGTGTTTATAACTAATGCTAGGTTTTGCAGTAGAAGGTTTCTTTTCTTTAGTCTACTTACTCTTTGTGGGTTGTTTACAAGTGACTCTGTTTAAGCAAGTTTGTATAGAATTCTCAATGCTTCTGTTCTTCTGTGAGCTGTCTGCTTCTGTAGACATAAGGTATCCCCCTGATTAATTAGCTCTTCCTCAATCCTTAATTTCCTGAGGTTGGCGACTGCCATCTCTTAGGTGACCCAAGACTTCCTGCATTTGCTATATTTGGAATTCTTTATTTATTTTATGACATGTTTTTGTAATCACTTTTCAAAATATGAAAAAAAAACCAATGGCCATCCCTTCAATATTTATTAAAAATCTACTATGTGCAAGGCACAGTAATAGATGCTGGAGAAACAAATAATCATGATTGACTAAATCCTTACTCAAGAGGAGCTTATCAAATCTATTCCAACAAGTGCTTATGCAATGACTAGTAAGTGTAAATTTAAAACAAAACTGAAATCATGGATAGAAACTGGTCTCTGAGACAAGAAAATATTGAATATTAGGTTCACCTCTATCTTTTGATACGTATGCTTGTGTGACCTAGAAAAGTCACCCATCTTTCCAGTTTCTCTGTCATCTAAGGTTATACATTCAATAGCTGTGACAATTTACATTTGGTAGAGGGAACTTATTATTCCTGATCTAGGAAAATAAGTTCAGACATTCACTAGCTACTCCATTCCAGCCCCTCCACTGCCCCTCCCCCAATATGTAAAACATATAGATAGACAGTAAAGTTATGAAAGTTAAAAAAAAATAAAAAACTGCTGTAGCCCTAAAAGTGTTTGTATCATGCTTGGGAGATAGAACATTTAAATACACATAAACATGTATGATTATTTGATGAAAGAATAACAAACAGTTTTATAAGCTGTTGACTCATTTTTTATAATTCCCTTGCAACACTTATTTCTTTTACCATTGTTTCTTCTTCTTCTCTCATATGATTTTTAAGCTTCTTTTTGAACTCTTCCATGAGCTCTTTCTGGGCATGAGAACACTTCGCATTTTTCTTTGCAGTTTTCCCCATGGGTATTTTCACATTGTTTTCATATTCTGAGTTTGTGTTCTTGGTCTTCCCTGCCACCATAATAAGTTTCTATGGTCAGAATATTTTTTAATTGTTTTTTTTTTTTTGCTCATCTTCTTTCCTTCCTTCCTTCCTTCCTTCCTTCCTTCCTTCCTTCCTTCCTTCCTTCCTTCCTTCCTTCCTTCCTTCCTTCCTTCCTTCTTTCCTTCCTCCCTCCCTCCCTTCCTTTCTTCCTTCCTTTCTTTCCCTTTGAACTCTGGTCCTAAGGTGAAAGGGGCATTGTCTCAGGATTCTTGTGCCAGTTGCTGCCCTGGATATTTACCTGGTGCTCTACTGATATTACCCTGAGTCCCCAAGGGGACCCTCATTTCAGGTACTGTGTTGAGGAGGTGAGCTGGGGTGTGACTTGTGCTGCTGAAAGCTTCAGGGGTCTGGCAGCTTACTTGTTACTTAGATAGGGTCCTAGTGGTGATGTCTGGCATGCACTAAAGTCTGATGGGGTGTTTCTGCATTTTTCAGGGCTATACTGAAGCATGTGGTGGTCTTGCTATTGGAGGATGCCTGTTTGCCCAGGGCTGTCCTGAAGCACAGGTGGTTCTCATAGTGAGAGTATGGCTATTCTGCTGATTATGCTAAAGCATGTTGGGGGTTATGGTGCTGGCATTTGCTTTCTCTACAACACTAGGGCTCAGAATATCCCACTGTTTTGCTGAGGTGGGGCTGGCTGCTTTCTTGCTGGGATGCTCCCTGTCCTGGAAATTCCTCCCCTCTTACCCAAGTCAGATAGAACTTTCTTGCTGACCTTCCAAGTTTCTTGGGATAAAAGATTGTTTCACCCAATCTTTTGATTGTATTTACTGTTCTAGAATTTGTCTTGGGATGCTCTTTTATGGTTGTTTGAAGGTGAATGTGAGAGAGTTACCATGTTTTTCTGTTTATTCTACTATTTTGAGTAATGAAATTCCTCTCCTGTATTCCTTTATTTAATTGTTAGGTTTGCCTTCACCATAAAGTAATAGTCTTTAAAAAGACAAAAATATGCTAGTTTTTTAATCATAGTAATATTGATATATAAATTTCTTCAGTATGATTTACTCTTGTCCCACATTCTCAAGGCCAACCCTGTTATATTTTATCTCTCACCACTCAAGTTTTTTCTAGTACCATGGAGTAGTTAAGGAGGCTGTATTCTCTGCTATTAACTTGAATATACACAACTTGTGCTCCCCACATTTTAGAAGCCAAATTAGCAGCAACCTAGTTCTATTTAAGTTTTTATCATTAGATTAGTTTTACAAAGACATATCTACGTCAAAAATATAGCAAGAACAAGCACATAGACATTTTCCCCAATACTTTAAGATCTAATTTCTTTGAAACTATATTGGTCTTTGGGGAGGGGAGGACATTAGGGTCTTAGCTAAATTTGTTTTTTTATTGATATTATTTTAAGAAAAAAAATTGATTTTTATTTTTCAACATTCACTTCCATAAGATTTTGAGTTTCTAAATTTCTCTCCCTCTCTTGTCTCCCCCATCCCCAAGATGGCATACAATCTGATAGAGCCTCTAAATATACATTCATATTAAACATATTTTCACATTAATCTTATTGTAAAAAAGAAATAGAACCGATGGGAGGAGCCAAAAGAAAGAAGGAACAAAATAAAGCAACAACAAAAAAGGGAAGAAATAGAATGCTTCCATTGGCATTTAGATTTCAAAATATTTTCTCTGGATGCAATAGCATTTTCCATCATGAGTCTTTTGGGGGTATTCTTAGATCCTTTCATTTCTGAGAAGAACTAAGTCTCAAAATCAGTCATCACACAATGTGGTTGTTACTATGTACAATATTCTCCTGGTTCTGCTCACTTCATTCAGCATCAGTTAATATAAGTTTTTCAAGGGTTTTCTGAATCCTGCCTGCTCATCATTTCTTATAGCACAATAGTATTCCATCACATTCATATACCACAAATTGTTCAGTCATTTCCCAATTAATGGGCATCCTCTAAATTTTTATTTCCTTGCTATCAGAGAAAGAGCTGCTATAAATACTTTTGTACATGTGGAGCTTTTCCCCATTTTTTTGCTCTCTTTTCAACAAAGACCAATAAGTGGTATTGTAGGTCAAATGGTATGTATGCATAGTTTTATAGCCTTTTGGTCATAGCTCCAAAGTGTTCTCCAGAATGGCTGGATCAATTCACATACCACCAGCAATACATTAGTGTCCCAATTTTCCCACATCTTCTCCAACATTTTTCATTTTCCTGTTTTATCATGTTTGCCAATTTGACAGGTATGATGGAGTACCTCAGAATTGTTTTGATTTTCACTTCTCTAATCAATAGTCATTTAAAAGATTTTTTTTCATATGACTAGGGATAGCTTTATTATCAATTGGAGAATGGCCTGTAATCTTATAAATTTGATACATTTCTTCCTATAATTTAGAAATGAGATCTTTATCAGAGACACTGGCTTTAAAAATTGTTTCCCAGCTTTCTGCTTCCCTTCTAAATTTGGTTGCATTGACTTTGTGCAAATCTTTTCAATTTCAAGTAATCAAAATCATCCATTTTACATTTCATAATGTTCTCTGTCTCTTGTTTGGTCACAAATTGTTCCTTTATCCATAGATCTGATTGTTTAACATTTTTGTTCTCCTAAACTGCTTATACTCTCAGCCTGTAAATATAAATCATCTAACCATTTCGACTTTGTGTTGGCATACAGTACGAGATGTTGGTTTATGCACTAGAATGTATAGGAATAAAAGGAGTTTTCCTTAGAATAATAGCATCTACTTAAAGCCATCAGCAAATATTATACATAATGGTGATAAACTAGAAGCATTTCCAATCAGATCAGGGGTAAAACAAGGATGTCCGCTATCACCACTCTTATTCAATCTGGTACTAGAAGTAATAGCAGTAGCAATTAGAGAAGAAAAAGAAATCAAAGGAATCAAATTAGGCAAAGAAAAAACTGAGCTATCACTCTTTGCAGATGATATGATGATATACTTGGAGAATCCTAGAGAATCAAGTAAAAAACTTCTTGAGACAATAAATTTACAACATTGCAGGATATAAAATAAAACCACAAAAATCCTCAGCATTCCTATATATTTCCAATGAAGTCCAACAGCAAGAGACAGTAAGAGAAACCCCATTTAAATTTATTGTAGACATTTTAAAATATTTGGAAATCTAATTGCCAAAACAAACCCAGTACCTTTATGAATACAACTACAAAACAGTTTTCACACAAATTAAAAGCAGGTCTAATTAAATGGGAAAACATCACTTGCTCATGGCTGGGTTAAGCTAATACAATAAAAAATGAGAATTTTACCTAAATTTAATTACACATTTAGTGACATACCAATCAATCTACCAAAAAATTACTTTATAGAACTAGAAAAAAAGGTGACAGAATTCATTTGGAAAACCAAAAGGTCCAGAATATCAAGGCAATTTAATGAAAAGGAATGCTAGGGAACGTGGCCTAGCAGTACCACATTTTAATCTGTATTGTAAAATAGCAGTCATCAAAACCACTTGGTACTGGCTGAGGAATAGAGTAGTGGATCAATGGAATAGATTGGATACAAAAGACCCAGTAGTCAATGACTACAGTAACATACAGTTTGATAAGCCCAAAGACCCCAGTTTTAGGGACAAGAATTCATTATTTGACAAAAACTGCTTGGAAAATTGTAATATAGTATGGCAAAAATGGGGCATAGACTATCATCTAATGCTGTACACCAAAGTCAAGTCTAAATGGGTGCATGATCTTGGTATAAAGGCAAATGCTGTAAGTAATCTGGGAAAGCAAGGAATAGTTTACCTGTCAGATTTATGGAGTATGGAAGACTTTATGACCAAAGAAAAGTTGGACAGCATTATAAAATGCAATATGGATAATCTTGATTACATTAAATTGAAAAGATTCTGTACAAACAAAGCCAATGTAACCAAGATTAAGAGGGAAGTGGGAAATTGGGAAAAAATTTTTACAACCAGTTTCTCTGATAAAGGCATCATTTATAAAATATACAGGGAATTAAGTAAAATCTATAAGAATACAAGTCATTCTCCAATTCATAAATGGTCAAAGGATATGAACAGGCAATTTTAAGAGGTAGAAATTAAAGTTATCTATAAGCATATGAAAAATGCTGTAAATCAGTCTTGATTCAAGAAATGCAAATCAAAACAACTTTGAGGTACCACATCTCAACAGTCAGATTGGCTGAGATGACAGAACAGGAAAATGACAAATATTGGAGTGGATGTGGAAAAATTGGAACACTAATGCATTGTTGGTAGAGCTGTGAACTGATTCAACTGTTCTGGAGAGCAATCTGTAACTATGCCCGAAGGGATATAAATAATTGCACACCCTTTGACTCACTAATACCACTTCTGGGGTTGTATTGCACAGAGATCATAGAAGTGGGAGGAAGACCCATATGTACAAAAATATTTATTGCAGTTCTCTTTGTAGTGGCAAAATACCAGAAATTAAGGGGATGCCCATCAATTGAGGATCAGCTAAACAAGTTGTGGTATATGAATGTAATGGAATACTATTGTGCTATAAGAAATGGGGAGGAGACCATGTTCATATTCACCTGGAGAGGCTTATGAAAACTGATGCTAAGTGAGAAAAGCAGAACCAGGAAAAACTTGTATACAATCACAGACACATAGTATGTGTGACAACCAATTTTGATAAACTGGACTCTTCTCAGCAACACACAGTTATAAGCCAACTCTACAAGTCTGAGGATGGAAGGAGATGTCTACATTCAGAGAAGGACATAGAAAGAACAGAGTTTAAATGGAGACTGAAGCAATCTACATGCTAGCATTCTTTTTCAACTTTGGTTGTCATTCTTTTTTCTCATTGTTCACTCCATTGCTTAGAACCCTTCTATACAACCAGACTAATGTGCAATGTGAAAGTATTTGCAGATCCTATACTTGATTGTATGCTATCATGGGGTGGGGGGAAGGAGGAGAGAAAATTTGAAACTCGAGGGATTGTGGGACTGAATGTTGTAAACAAAAAGAAAATAAACAAATCAATTAAATTTAAAAAAAAAAAGATGTTGGTTTATGCCTAGTTTCGGCCATACTGTTTCCTAGTTTTTTTCCCAGCAGTTTTTTGTAAAATAATGAGTTCTTATCCCACAAGCTCGAGTCTTCAGATTTATCTAACAATAGATTACTATAGTCATTGACTATTGTGTCTTGTGTACCTAACCTATTCCACTTATTCACTACTCTATTTCTTAGCCAGTACCACATAGTTTTGATGATGGCTTCTTTATAATACAATTTAAGATTCACCTTCCTCTAATTTCTTTTCCTTAACTCCCTTGATATTCAGGAACTTTTGTTATTCCAGATGAATTTGTAATTATTTCTTCTAGCTCTATACAATAATATTTCGGTAGTTTGATTGATATGACACTGAATGAATAAATTAGTTTAAGCAGAATTGTCATTTTTATTTTATTAGCTTGGCCTACCTTTGAGCAACAGATGTTTTTTCTAAGTATTTAGATCTGACTTTATTAGCATGAAAAGTATTTTGTAATTGCATTCATGTAGTGCCTGTATTTGTTTTGGCAAGTAAACTCCAAAATATTTTATAATATCTATAATGTCTTTAAAAAGAATTTATCTTTCTATCTCCTACTGTTGAGTTTAGTTAGTAACATATAGAAATGTTGATGATTTATGCAGGTTCATTTCATGTCTAGCAACTTTGCTAAAGCTATGAATTATTTCAAGTAGGTTTTTAGTTGATTCTCTAGGATTCTCTAAGTATATCACCCACTCCTTTTTCTCTTACTGTTTCTTCCCTCATTTTTATCCACCCTTCTCTTTCCCCTTTCCCCACCTACTTCCTAGAAGCTAGATTTCTATATCTAATTGAATATGTTATTCTCTCTTTGAGCCAAATCTAAAGAAAGTAAAGTTCAAACAATTCTCATCTCGCTCCCTTCTTTCCCTCTACTCTAATACGTCTCTGTGCCTCTTCGTGTGATGCACTTTACCTTTTTCTGTCTTCTCCTTTCCTCTTCTCCCAGTACAATCCCTTTTCATCCCTTAAATAAATTTTTTATCACCACATCAGTCAACTTATACACCCATGCCCACTGTCTATGTATGCCCGGTCTAAACAATGTAATAAATACGCAATTCTCAAGAGTTAAAAGTATCATCTTCCCTTGTAAGGATGCAAATAGTTTTCCCTTATTGAATAATATGTTGTTTTGTTATTGTTTGTTATTTTCCTGGTTACCTCTTTTTTCTTCCATTGAGTCTTGTATTGAATGTGAAATATTCTGCTAAACAATGGTCTTTTTGTCAGAAAGGTTTGGAAGTCCCTATTTCTTTGAACATCCATGTCCTCCTCTGAAAGCTTATTCTCAGTTTTGTTTGCAATTGCCTGCTCCCCTACCCTGGGGCTCAGGATCTCCTGCTTGTTTCCTGAGGTGGCATTTGCCATTGGCTTGCTTGAATACCTCCAATCCTGTTCTGCTCCTCTTCAACTAGAGCAAAAGGGACATTTCCTTTTGATTTCTCCAAGCTTTCCAAGGAAAAAGACTGCTGCATCCTCTCTTTCTGTTGCCTCAGCTGTTCCAGGGTTTTTCCTGGGGTGATATTTTCTGGGTTTTTAGAGGTGACTAAGGGAGAGTGAGAATAACTTACATCTTATTCTGCCATCTTGGCTCCTCTGTTGTCCTACATTCTTGAAGAAGAGCAAAATTACATTACAATGTTGGAGTCAAGTTACAATGTGTCCAACTGTGACTGATCAGATGAATAGGAGATTGAAATGTTCTACCACATTTCAGGAATAAATAGTCCATATGAATATTTGGGGTGGAGATATATCTAAACTTGTGCACCTCATATTTCTTTTGATCTGCTGCAATTCTGTTTTGCTCTTAGAGTGCAGATCCTTCTATGTGAGCTTAACTCACTCATGTCATTAATTTCACCAAGTTCATATTCAAAGTTCCCCCTGGGTTTACATCCTGAAACTTTGCACTTCAAGTTTTCCTTGATGAACTGACTTCATCCATTCTATATTCCTGAAATCCCTGATTATGACTTAGGTACCAAAGTTGGAAAATCTATTCCCTGCAACTAGAACAAGAAAGATAAATTGAAAAAGACAAAACCCCTAATTTTGTTTCTTAGAGTGACATTACTTATGGGGATGGGGAGAGATGGCTTCCAGAACCTCCTCCTTTACCACATGTGAATGAATGGGTCTTCTGCTTTTTTGATGGGAATGAAGGGAAAAATCAAAATGTTCTCTTTCTGGTAGTTTCAATGTGGCAAAATATTTCAACTGCATAATTAATGAGGAAAAAAAGCTGCTTGCAAACACATAGTACAACACAGGATGTCCACCAGTTTTACTTCCTCCCAGAATTAAGTTTACTAGTGTTTTCTGCATAGTTTATATCATTTAAGTTCATCTAGTTAGATGTCAAGTTCCTATTACATTTCTAAATGTCCTCCAGCATACTGGGGTGACATGGTTGAGCATAAAAATGAAAGTTTAAACTTTAAAGTTTAAGCTTTCCAAGGAAAAAGACTGCTGCATCCTCTAAGTCAGTTCCCCATTTGTGAGATAAAGGAAAAAAAATAAACCAATTTATTTCTAAAGCTCATTCCATAATGCTTTCTACTTCTTGATCCTAGTGCTTATGTATGATTTTTCTGAAGGGAAAGTCAATTCTTCCCCCACTGACTGTGAAGAATTCTAGGTAAGGAACATATAGGTAGATGCTGAAGCCAGATCAATATTGTTCCAGGGAACCTATTCTTAAATTTTCA
Source organism: Pseudochirops corinnae (assembly GCA_028646515.1). Classification (NCBI taxonomy): domain Eukaryota; kingdom Metazoa; phylum Chordata; class Mammalia; order Diprotodontia; family Pseudocheiridae; genus Pseudochirops; species Pseudochirops corinnae. The sequence continues at coordinate 308 of JAQQSV010002894.1, read as the reverse complement.
TTGTTAGCATTTACACCTCAGAAATCAGTAAAATATAAATCAAGGCTTATTTTATTGCTTTAAGATTTAATGACGTTATGCAGAAAGTGCTGATAACACAAATTAAACTTAAGAATGTTGTATGCTAGTTTTTTTCCTTGAGATCTAGTTTTTCTTTTTTTTCTTTTTTTTTAAATTTCATTATAGTTTGCATCATTCATTTCCACAAGATTTTGAGTTACATATTTTCTCCCCTTCTTTCCCCTACCCACCGCCCCAAAACAGCCATCCCAGTGTGTCCCCCCTCCCCCAGTCTATTCTCTCCTATG
>JAQQSV010002893.1:10041-20181 GCA_028646515.1 Pseudochirops corinnae | reverse complement strand
TGCAGTTGGATGAACAATGTATGCTATATGACTACAAATCTTAGGACATCACAGCCTCCAAAAAATTAAAGATGTGGGTGACCAGGAGTGTAATGGAGCAATCCTGGTTTGCATCAGCAGACTATAGCATATTTCCAATGATCACCTATACTTAAGTGGTATAAAGGGTTTTTTTCACTTTATTTTTCTTCTAGTTTATGTAATATAGCTAATGAGATTAAATTAAATCTGTATCATTTTTATTGCTCTTTCTTACAATTAATTGTTTTTGTCATGTAATTGCCTGAGTCATGGTTCTTTGTTTCTGAAATTAGTGTAGACCAAGAATATGTGGAATAAATCCATGCTGGCTTCACAAAAAATTATTTTACAAGGTATCTTAATGGAGGGAAAGATATCGCAACGTGAGGGAAAAAACCCACAGGAGACCACCTGGGAGTTCTAGTTTAACCAGTGGTGTGAAATATTCTCTAGAAACCCAACCCTCCAATATATATTCCAGCAAAAATCTAAAAAGAACATTAGGTTACATAATGATCAAGAAATCCAAAGAGAAACAACAGAAAGTACCTTCAGCCAGCCCATAAATAAACAAAAAGGAAAAAAGATTACCTGAAGGACCTCCCATCAGGGAAGTTGGCAAGCTCAAGTAAATAAACCAAATGTCTAGCAGCCAGTGCTTTGTCCTTGGAAACTTAAGCACTTTGTCATACATCAGGATCGACAAGTAGTGTAGACTGAAATTAGTGACTTGTAAGGAGTTGTTAAGAAAAATCTAGTTCTCCTGCTAATCACTGTCCTATTCTTACCTCAAGGAAATCTGCTATCCTTGAGGAATGTGAGTGGACACCAGGGAGTCTGATCTATTATCTTTATGCCACCCAGCTATCCTTCAATAATATCTCGTTTGCTATCCAAAGAAGTCTGGCCCACCATCTTTAACCTTGCAAATGGACTCAAACAAAGAACATTTCTTAGACACAGGAGGGAAGAAAGGGATTGTTGCTGGCCCTTCATTCCCAACTTCCAACCAGTCATGTTGTCCGCAACCCCATGATATCACCCACCTTTTTCTGTCATTTGCCCGAATTTCATAAAAATGAACCAAGTCTTCATCTATGGATCTTCATCTAGGGCTAAACTGAGGCAAGCCACTGACCTATTCTAGAAGGGAGCACCCTGATAATAAAATGTTATTTTGCTAGAAGAGAAGGACCTTTGTTGAATTTTACTTGTAACACTAATATGGAAATATGTTCTTCACAACTTCACATGTATAATGGCTATCATATTGCTTGCCTTCTCAGTGGGTGGGGGACAGGCTGAGAGGGTAAGAAATGGAACTTCAAACTTTAAAGAAATGTTTCAAATGTTGCTTTTAAAAAAAATGATATAAAGATCTCATTGAATATATGTAGGATCAGGAAAGAAAGTAGACTAAGCCATGAGAAGAAAGTAAGAGATAACATGTGGATAGCCCAAGTGCTGCCCTGGTACTCATGAGATGTAAAAAAGCCTAGGGCATGAAAGACTCTAATACACAGGGTAGATTCTCTATGATGGAGCTGTCAAAGCATATGGATAAAATGAAAAGTGATGGAGAGGTTGCATCCTGCACTGATGGAGTGCCCAGATCTATAAGATCACAACAGCTCCATTGGCATATTGAAGCACACCAATTTCAGGAGAGTGCTTTCTATCTATTTGCCCTCACTTTTACTGGATCACTGACCTGCCGCTACATAGGGACCCCTAACCATCATATTTACTTCCCATCTGACTACCCAGGGTAGTGGATGACAAGTCCTAGTAAATGTGGGTGCTCTAGTCCCTCCCTTATCAGCACCCACAGCTACTAAATACCCCAAAAGAAAGCTCTTAGCACAGTCAAATGGCTTAACATATGAAATGGTTATGGTTTTATTGCTGGAAATGACACTAAAGAAGATGCATTATTCCTTCAATATAGAATCATGGGGTCTTACTATCTCCCCTGTGACTGAACCTGCCTGTATGTACTGGTCTTTCCCTTATGAGAATGTGAGTTCCTACAAAGCAGGGGCTTTTATATTTGTATCTCTAGTAATTAGCCAGTTTTGTGCTATAAGAGCTTAATATCTGGTTTTTAATTAATTTGTTTTCTAGTTTTACATCCAGAATAAAGGTTAATAAACAAGAGGAACAAAGTAATTTATCCCTATACAATGAATGAACCTTCCTATAGTTATATAATTAGGTAGTTCAAATGAATGTAAGAAAGTGAAAAACATACCTAGAATGGTAGTCCAGGAATTAGCTTCATAATCATAAGCATAGATATTTCCATTTATTATCATCAACACTACATTTAAAGAGGAAAAAATCGCTGATGACACAACAGGAGTTCCAACCTAATAAAGTTAATGCATATTAATCATATTAATAATTATGAAAGCAGTATTTCTTTTTTATTTTTTGCTTTTTTTTAAGGGTAGAAGGCAGGACAATTGGGGTTAAGTGACTTGACCAAGGTCACATGGCTAGTAAGTGTTAAGTGTCTGAGGCTGGATTTGAACTCAGGTCCTCCTGACTCCAGGGCCAGTGCTCTATTCACTGTGCCACCCAGCTGCTCCTAAAGCAGTATTTCTAGACACATATGTTCTTGACTTTTTTTGGTCAATAATATTTTGAAAGAAAACTTCAAATAACTATGTCTAATGTTTTTTATCTATATAACCTTGGAAAAATCACTTAACTTTATTTGGACCTCAGTTTCCTCATCTGTAAAATAAGAAGGAAGGACTAACTGATCTCTAATGTCCCTTTCAGCTCCATGTTCTATAGTCCATGATTGATGACTTAGATTTGGGGAGATATTGGAGACAAAAGACTGCCTTCCCCAGAAAAGCTCTTTCTTGCCACCTTCTGCTCTGCTGCTAATGTTGCAAATTGGGCTTTCAGAGACTATGCCCAGAAGAGCTTCTATCTTCCTCCTCTATCATCCCCACTCTCACTCATCTTCAGTCTCACCTTGCCTACTGGCAGCTTCCCTTTTCCCTACAAACATAGCCATATTTTCCTCATTCTCATAAAACAAAACAAAACAAAAAAACCCAAAACTCTAAACCCTCATTTGATCCATCCATCCCTGGTAGTCATCTTCTTATTCACTTCTCACTTTTCTGTCTAAAATCCCAGAGAAGATTGTCTACAATTGATACCTCCACTTCCTTGTCTCTTGCTCCTTTAACTCTCTGCAGTCTGGCTTGCAACCTCACCACTTAGCTGAAAATGACCTCTTTAAAATGACCAGTGGGGGCGGCTAGGTGGCACAGTGATTAGAGCACGGGACCTGGAGTCAGGAGAACCTGAGTTCCAATCCAGCTTCCCACACTTAACACAAAACCTAGGCGTGTGACCTTGGACAAGTCACTTAACCCCAATCGCCCTCCAAAAAAAAAGGAAAAAAAAATAAAATGACCAATGCTCCCCTCTGGACCCTAATGGTCTTTTCTCAGTAATAAAACTTCTTATTTTCTTTGGGAAAATCATACTCCAAGTTCTCCACTGCTTTAGAACAGCAGCTGTTAAATCACAATCTTGACTGTGGCTCTGTCATTCTTGAATTCTTTCTGGATGCTTGATGTATTTTGTTTTCCTTTGACCAGGAAGCTTTGGATTTTGGCTATGATATTCCTAGGAGTTTTCATTTTGGGGTTTCTTTCAGGAGGTGAGTGGTGGATTCTTTCTATTTCTACTTTGCCCCCTGGTTCTAAGTGATCTGGGTAGTTTTTTTTTTAAAGTTCTTGAAACAGGATGTGTAAAGCCTCACACGAGTACCAGCCTCAGCTGTGAGTGGAGATGTGAGAGAGAGAGAGAGAGAAGAATAGCCAGACAATGTGGGTAGTTCAGGGAAGAACCATGAACTCCATTTAATGATGATTTAAACAAGGTATTTAAAGATCCAAAAGAGAAAGATTCAAGTATTCTCATCAATAGACTTAGTTTTTCACATCCTGGGATATTATTATAGTTTTATTATTACAGTGGTCTTCTATACCCTGGAAGTAACTCAGATACAATCAAAACTTCTGATTTCTAGGCTCCAAGAGTCTGGGGCCATTCATCAGGTCTTTGGGAATTCAATGAACACTTTTAAAGGCATTAACAAAGAGGATGCAAAGGCCAGAGCAGGCCTTCAAATATCTAGGTTTTGTAAATCATTGCCTTAAACCTGCTCTACTTTGGGACCAAAACAGGAAAGGCTTGTCTTTTTTAAGTAACTGAAGTTTTGAGAATTCTAGTCACCAAAAGTCTTTGGAAATGCAGCAAGTCTTTGGAAGTCAGTTAACATTTTAAAGGCATAGACAAAGATGATGCGAATGAGAGCAGGTTTCAAAGCGTCTAGGTTTAACACAAATCTATGCCAAAACTGCTTCTTCAAGGCATCTGCATGTGAACTGACCCTCAAGATCAAATGTTTTGGGCTTGTTTCAAGGATGTCTGAGAGATCTCTCTCTCTCTTTCTCTTATGGTCATGGCATTCAGATAATCCAATAATTCTTTTTTTTTTTTTTTTTTGCTGAATCTGTTTTCCAAGTCTCTTGTTATTTTATGTGAGATACTTTAAATTTTCTTCTATATTTTTCCAGACTTTTGACTTTTGTTTTAATATTTCTTGCTATCTCATGGAATCACTGGCTTTCTGGTCTATTCTGATTTTTAGGCAATTTATTGCTTGGAGAAGGTTTTATACCTCTTGTATCAATCTGTTAGTTCCCTTTCTAAGTCCCTTCATCCATAGCTCTCATTTCTTTTCCAATTTTTTTTCTTCATTGTAACAGCAAGCAAAGGCAACTTCCAAGGTTTGAAATACGAGCATAGTAACTCTCATAGTAACTCTCCCTTTTATTCAGTGACAAATTAAAGCTAAACATTCACAGAAAAGAGAAAATCAAAATACAGTATAACTCAGCCATTTAGCAAGTTCTCAATTCAATCACAAAGTATCTTACTTCAATCACAAAGTATAGAGTCAAAGTATCCCACCCCTGGCTAATACATTCATTTAGTCAGTCACAAAGTTTCTCTTCTCAAATGGAGATTAGTTTCCAACCATAAACAAAGTACATTCATTTGGTCTGCCACAGAGCACAAAAAGTCAAAAGTTTCCCACCCCCGGATCACAACTGAATTACAATTATCATCAGTTAACACCAAGCACCTTCTCAAAAGGGGCAGTGGAAAGCATAAAGGCCATTTATCCCTAAGCTACAACAAGGTTAAGATATTATCACACCATTTCATACCCAAGGAGAGGTCTTTTCTTCATCTTGACAACAAGACAAGTTATCACCAATTTCTGTTCCTGGGGAGACAAAGCTTAACAAAGCCACAATATACATTGCCAGTGTCCTCATCAATTTGCTCTCTGCCTGCACAACAGTCTCAGGACCCTGAAAACTTTAGCAAGACCCTCATCCAGGATGTCTGTACACACAACAAGAAAATCTTTCTTCAGGGCTTCTGAACCAACAGCAAGGTTCCAGGACCTCTGCAACAACAGCACTGTCCTTCACCAGCAGACAAATCTGGCAAAACAACATCAAAACAGACAGACAAAATATCAGCATCACAGCCATGCCTCCTCAGTTCTCAGAAGCTCCGGATGGCAGTTCTCAAAAGTCCTGGGCAGCTCCAACTGGCCCCTCTGCAGTCTTTCTCTCAGAAACTCTGGCTCCTGGCAATTCTCCTCTCTGCCTCCATGATGCTGCTCCCCCAAAGTTCTGCCTCTTTGCTTAGGTCTTTCTCTAAATTCACCACACCAGGTCCTCTCATTTCAGCCCTTTCTCTTCACATCAACAAGTCCATCCCACAAGTGGGATTCACAAGTTCTGGGTTTTAACACACAAGCCAAAAACCAAGCCAATACAGGGGGATCTTTAAATTCCATTACCATTACATTAGTGTACTCTCATTTCATTTATACTGACACTTTAAAATTCTTTTTTTTCTTTCTTCCAGGAATTCTATTTGAGTTCATATTTAAGGTGAAGTTTTCTGTTAGGCTTTGTTTAAGAGACATTCTCACCTTCTGTGTTGGTCTTTTAAAAAATTTTTGAGATTTATGAAATTTTAATTTTAATTTTTGAAATAAAACAAGCATTACCATAACATATTAGAAAACAAGATGATTACACATGAAACTGCAAATCTATCATGTATATTCTATTATGTCTATTCCTTTTAAATATAAAGCTATCATGTAACTTTCTTTTCTCCCTTTTTTTCTTCCTTCCCATGCCACCCTAGAGATAGCTACCATTAAACACAAATATTTGTGTAGGTGTGTATATATGTATGTATATGTACATATATATGTAAACTTATTTATGTATATATACATATATATGTAAACTTATTCTTTTTGTTGTTGTTGTTATTTGTAGGGGGAGGGCAGGGCAGTTGGGGTTAAGTGACTTCCCCACAGTCACATGGCTAGTAAGCATTAAGTGTCTGAGACCGTATTTGAACTCAGGTCCTCCTGACTCCAGGGCCGGTGCTCTATTCACTGAACCACCTAGCCACCCCATATGTAAAATTATTCTATATGTACTTCTGCATATCAGTTCTTTCTCTGGAGGCAGATAATGTCTTCCTTCATAGATCCTTTGTAGTTAATTTGGGTATTTATAACAGTCAAAATGACCTAGTTGCTCTAAGTTGTTCTTAAGACAATATTGCTGTTACTGTATACAATGTTCTCTTGGTACTGCTCATTTCACTCTTCATTATTTTGTGCAATCAGGAAAATGTTGATAATCCAGCTTCCCTTCTGTGTTTGAAGTTTCCTAAGACAGTGCTTCTCTCTTTCCACATGTATGGCATTAGTCCTGAAAACAGTATGGAAACACTCATTTCCTCTTTTGAAGAAAGCTGGCAGCTACAATGGATAGAATGCTGGGCCTTGATTCATAAAGACCCAAGTTCAAATCTAGCCTCATATACTAAATATGTGACCCTAAGCATGTCTTTTAACCTGTTTGCCTCAATTTCCTCTACACTAACATGGAGATAACAATTACACCTACCTTCTAAAGTTTTTTTTATGAAGACCAAATGAGATATTACTTGTAAGGTACTTCTTTCAGTGAAGACTTAGAAGCACCTACATCCAATAATTTTATTCAATTACAAAAATCAATCATTTTACCCACATGTAAAAAATCTGACCCACATTAAACATAAAGAAACAATAAGAGGATAACAACTTGACCCAAGACCATTTCATTCTGAATTCAACTGAACAAAAAGTGGGAAGAACAAAGATAAAAATTACTCACATGGATATAGGTTTTCTGTTTGGCAAAGCATTTTTTGCTCACAACAACCCTATGAGTTTTCCCCCAGATCATTAAATAAAAATACTACCTTAAAGGCTGTGGGAATGGTCAGTGGAAGTAGACTTTTTTTAAAATTATCTTCTGTTAAAAACAATCTCTGTCTGAAAAAAATGATAAATGAGATAAAACAAGATATTTTCAGAAAAAAAAGTAATTGAAACTAGGAACTATCTGGTCTTTTAAAATACAATGAGGAATTTTTAAAACATGTTTTTAGTTTTCACATCAGAGTAATCTGCCAATATTTTCCATTTCTCTAACTCAATAAGCCCTTTCTTGTAACCAAGAAAATTACGTAAACACAACCAATGAAGTGACTAAATCTTATTATGTATGTGACATTTTGTTCTACAGTTCCCACTTCTGTACTAAAAGGAGAAGGGAAAAAAAAAGAAAAGGAAAAAAAGGGAGAGAGGCATGCTTCTTCATCTCTTTTTTAGGCTCAGGATTGGTCATTACTATCCCTCACTGTTTGGCTCTATTTTAATGGAACCATTTAGTTAGAAGAAGATTTTTTTTAATTGAGTGAAATCCTAAAAACTTGAGGACATTGGTTTCTTGACCTAACCTAACATCACCATTTTAGCCAAACTCTTTCAAATTCACCAAGAGAACATTATGATAACAGTATGCGATTGGAGGAAAGCATGTGCCTCAGCTAAGTCAATAACACATTTCGTGCAAGGTAAGAAATAAATCCTGGTTTGTCTTTTTTTCCCTGACCTTTTGTTGCCATTTCAATGCCCAGGCAGCTAGAGGGTACAGTAGATAGAGCGCTGGGCCAGGAATCAGGAAGACCTATGCTTTCATCTGGCCTGAGATATTGACGAGTTGTGTGACTCTGACTCAGTTTCTTCATTTGTAAAATAGAGATGATGATAATTACACCTACCTCTCAGGGTTGTTGTGAGGATCATGTTAGATAATAATTGTAAAGTCCAGCACATGGTAAATGCTATATAAATGTTAGTTATTATTAATTTTACCAACAAAAAGTTATCTCTAGAGTCCCATGGGACTAGAAAAAGACTTTCTTGTACGAATTATTGGAACATTAAGGTAAAATTCTCACCTGCAAAAAGAGGAGATTGTACTAAAGCAGCGGTTCTCAACCTGTGGGTTATGTTCAATTTGTAACAATGAAAATATATCCTGCATATCAGATATTTACATTACAATTCATAACAGTAGCAAAATTACAGTTATGAAGCAGCAATGAAAATAATTTTATGGTTGGGGGTCACCACAACATGAGGAACTGTATGAAAGGGTCACGGCATTAGGAAGGTTGAGAACCACTGGACTAAAGGGTCTCTGAGGTCCCTCCCAATTCTAAATCTATAATCCTTTGCTCATATGAAGCCATATTTGGTGGGAGCAGCAATTTTGGTGCTGTAAAGAAACCAGAATAAAAAGATCATTAGTTTTGGGCATAAGAGCAACAAGATGTAGAACTTGACATTGTCTGTGATTTTCCACAACTGTCAAAACTTCTCCAAAACAGAAATTGTGTGTGGAAATCTCATAAAAGTAATAGTGAAGAGGCAAACAAGGGGTATTAAGGACAGAACCTGGAGACAGTCTCCCTCCTGGAGAATCAATGTATTTTTGTGGGACTACAATACAACACAGGAGAGTTCATAAAAAGAGGGGAAGGAAGGAAGGAGAGAGAGAGAGAAAGGAATATGTGACATACCAGAGTCAAATAGAAAGCTAGAAATGAAGGGAAGGTGATCCCTGAAGTACCAGAAAGAGAAGAGCCTTCAGAGGAGTTAAGTGAGGAGTGGAGTTGGAGGGGAATGAAAAGTGGGAGAAAGGAAGGAGGCCTTTCTTTAGAGATAGGAGGGCAGCATTGATGAATGTACCTATGGGTAAAGAGAGATGGTCTGTGAAGAGAGATGGGGTTGTTACACTGGGTATGATCTGGAAGATTTGGTACTTGATACCTGCAATAACTGACACTGTTCTGGAAGTGAGACACAATGGAAAGGGGAATCCACGGGGCAAGCCCTACAAGGCAGTAGAAGAAACCTCCTAGAGGAGAGAGTCTAGAATTGTTAACTTGGGAGCTCTGATTTCATGAGGAATACAGAGAAAAGTGAGAGACCAGATAATCATAGGGGTCATGAACCAGAGAATCAGAGAAGGCAGAAGGAGAATATGGATAGCAAGAGTAAGAGAAATCCTTTTTGTAAATGAGTGCAAAAAAAAAATTGAAAACAAATGAACAAGACTAGTTGGAGGGTAAGACACAAGAAGAGAATCTATTTGACTAAGAGTAAAAACAGGTGGGAGTGGGGAGGAGAATTATATGATCAGATAAAAGCAGGAGAGAAAAAAGAACTAATAAGGAAAACCCTGATGGGAAAGGGGTTACAAACAAGAGGAGATCACAGGTGAGAAGAGAGCCAGAGGTAACAGGGCCACCAAAAAAAATTAAGGTAAAGTAGCTGAAGGAACATAATACTAGGTTTATAGAAGAGGTGAAAAAAATCATGATTTGGGGGGAAAAACAGTATTAGAGAAAGATGGAAGAAAACAGAAGCCTAACTCTTATAACTTTATTTTTTTAAATAAATAATAACTTATTTAATAGTAACTATAACTTGAGCCTTTGTTACATTTGAGTTGTTGTTAACAACAAAAAAAACTATAACAAAACTTTAAAACTTTCATAGTTCATCATATTGATGGCCAAATTCAAAAGCTCTTATTAGAAGTGTTATATTCTTTTTTTTTCTTTTAAATGACTTGTTTA
>JAQQSV010002892.1:0-10145 GCA_028646515.1 Pseudochirops corinnae | reverse complement strand
CAACATCTGGGTTTTCAAAGCCAGGGGGCTCAATGGCTGCCCAGAGTCTCATCTGGCCAAATCACACAACTCTTCTCAAAGTGAGCCCCAAAGCAAAACATCACATCACGGCGTATATATATCCTTCTCCTGGATCAGAGAATGTCACAGCCCTCTTGATTCACTGCCCAATCACAAAACTACAAGGCGCAGGCATTCCCGAAAAACAAGCCTCCTGCCACAGGCTCCACGTGACCACATTCAGCCTATTAAGGGGGCAGAGTATATTTTCAAATAGGGGAAGGTTCTCAGAGTCACGTAGCCACTTTAGCAAAGAGCCTAGGGGCAGGGAAGATCTTCAGATTCCCATAACAAATAGTAAGGCCTGAGATCTCATTCATTACTTTAAAAATATTGATTACTAGCCCATAAGATACAACACATTTTGCTATGTTTCTCATTACAATTAGTCATCTTACCTACCATGGAGGAGGAGAAAGATAACGGACTGCTACAGATGAAGGTTCACCCTACAGGTGGGGAAGAGATATAATAAATAACAAACAAACCAACCCCAAACGTAATACTTGGGTTACTCTGCAATAAGGCTTGAGGTAACCCAGTTATGAAAATGGATATTTGGACTACAATGAGAACAAATGAAAAATGAAGGGGGGAGTATTTCAAGTACGTATTATCAGTCTCTAAGTTGGCCACCAGTCAACAGCTATTAGTTACCTTTTTAAAAAGATTTATTTTTAAAGTAAACAAGCACTTATCTTTTCTCCATCTCACCTCCCTCCTTAGGCCCTTCCCCCTACCCAAAGAAAAACAAAACCCTAGGAACAAATGAGCACAATTAAGGAAAACAATTTCCATGTTGTCTGTGTCCAAACGTGTTTGCTTCAACATGCGAAGTCTTTCATCTTTCTAATAGCAGGCAGGTAGCATGCTTTATCATTGCTCTTTGGAATCATGGTTGGTCTGCTTGATCAGGGTTCAATCGGGCATATAGCTCTTAAACACCTACTATTTGTCATGCACTGTGTTAAGCACAGGGGATAAAAAAGGAGGTCAAAGACAGTAGCTGCCCTTGTGGAGGGGCTCACAAATGGGGGAGACAATAAGCAGACAGATAGATACATACAAGATATAAAGAATAAATAGAAAGTAATTAAAAAAGGGAAGGCACTAGAGTGAAGAGGAGTTCTGAAAAGTTCCCCCCCCCCCCCGTAGAAGATAAGACTTTAGGTGGGACTTAAAAAAAGTCAGGGAAGCCTGGAGGTGGATATGAGGGGAAGTCATATCAGGCATGAGAGCCAGCCAGAGAAAATGGCAGGAGCTGAGAGATGGAGTGTTTTGTTCATAGAAGTTCCCAAGTTCTTCAGTGTTGTTTATTTATAAAGTTGTTATTATATGAATTGTACTCCTGGTTTTGCTAAGTTCATTCTGAATCAATTCACATAAATCTTACCAGGTTTCTCTGAAACTCTCCATCTCATCATTTTTATGACACAATAATATTCCATTGAATTCATCTGTCATACTTTGTTCAATTATTCCTTGATCGGCACACTTTAGTTTTCGGTTTCTTCATTGGCTGTTTTTTGGATCCTGAGTATTTTGACTCCTGAGAGGGTTTAGAGCAGTGGTTCTCAACCTGTGGGTTGCGACCCCTTCGGGGGTCAAAGGACCCTTTCACAGGAGTCACAAGGCTTGCCTAAGACCATCGGAAAACACATATTTCTGTTGCTCTTAGGAACCTAGACACCACTCCTCTATCTGTCTCCAGGCAGTCCACCCACATGCAGATATGCCCACATATGAGTATTAAAGGGTCGCAGCATTAGGAAGGTTGAGGACCACTGGTTTGGAGGTTGAGGCAGGAGGAGGTTTGGGTCAGGCCTGGAAGGAGCTGGAGTTCAGTCAAGTCAGGGGCCCTTCTTTTTCAAGTTCTGGTTCAGAGGACCCCCCTGAAAGAAGGTCTGGTAATTCCAGGTGCCTTTTAGAATTTGAAATGCAGGATGATTTAGTATCATTTGTGGCAACTTCAGGCTTCCCAGAGAGAATTTAATCTTTGGTATCAATTTTTACCTAGCCCTCAGTCATTGAATGGGCAGCTCTGCCTTACTTAAATCCAATTCAAAGGCAAGTCAAGACTTCACCCTCATGATGTCATTGGTCCTTTTCCAGAACAAGGGATGAGTAACAACAGCTGCAGCAATGATATATAAGTGAGATTTATACAGGATAAATTGGAGATAATCAACAGAGGGAAGGCATTAGAATCATGGGGCACTCGGAAAGATTTCTTGTAGAAAGTGGGATTTCAGATGAAACCTGGAGGCCAGGGAAGGCAGAAGGTGGAGATGAGGAGGGAGAACATTCCAGCCACAAGGGAAAACCAGTGAAAGTGCCCAGAGTTAAGGAGATGGTGTGTCTTGTTTGGGGAACAACAAGGAGGCCAGAGTCGTTGGATTATAGTGTATATGGAGGGGTCCCTGTGCTTTTGCTGATGTTATTTCCTCTGCCTAGAATACCCTCTGCTCTATGTCTGCTTACAGAAATGTTATCCATCCTTCCACAGGGCCTTCACTGATCACACCTCTTTGGAAGTGCTCATACTATCCTTTAGACTCCTGTGACTATTTATCCCACCCACATGGCATGCATATTGCCTTGTACCTTTATTTGTGTACATCTCTAATGGGTAGGAACTCATATTTTTGTTCCCCCCATTGCACCAAGAATAGTGTCTTGAACATTATTTTTTTTTTCTTTTCTGGCCCAGAGCTATGATTTCATTTGTATGAAGAATTCTAAGTGTGGAAACTCCCTCCACCAATACAGATAGGCCATTCCTTTGTAGCTTATACTCTTAGAGAGTTGCCTAAGGGCACTGAGAGTTCACAGAATTTGTTTATGGTCACATAGCTAGTACTGTCAGAGGCAGAACATGAATCCAGCTATATGCACGATATCACACTCTATACCCCCTCATTTAGCAGATCTGTGAAATCAATGCATTTTGTTTGAGGAACATTTCTAGTCTTCTTCAAAACTTAAGTGTTCCAGATATCTCTGCATTTTCTTTTTCCCTTTTGGTGGGTGAGGTTATGGTTGGAAAAATAATCCTCTGCCATTGTTTTCTTTTCAACTGTGTTACAAGGCAGTCCTCTGAGAAAGAGGCCAAAATATGCTTGGATAGCCTCCTGGCTGCTTAGGCTCCCACTGTGACCAAGAATGTAAAAATGGCTGGTTCCAGGGTGACCCTGTCTAGCCTGCTGAAGCGGTATATATCATCACACTAACAGTAAACTGGAGACAAGGGAGGGAGGGAGGTTGTTTGGCATTCACTGTCAGCTCCTGCCCACTGAAAGCTACAAATAATAGGACATTTATGAGTAATCTTTCATATAGCACCCTGGACCTAGATCTCTTTCTACCTTTCCAAACTGAGAAAAAAAAAGACCTTGCTTCCATGGCTTAAGGATTGAACTTGAGCTCCAAACTGAGCGTAGGGAGAGTATTTAAAAATTTAAAAGAGCATAGCATGAAGTTCTCTGCTTGATGTGGATTAGAGCACAACTGATTAGGTCAGCAACAACCCGAGCCAAAGCTGAGAAGTTTTGTTTTTATTTCCAAAGCCTAATGAGCTGATTGGAGCCCCCTTCCAGGGAATCGCAGCTGGGCTTTTCTCCTTACAATGGGGAGAAAACAGTGCCGTTTATTTGCTTAATTGAAGATCCAAATTCTCAGAGCAATTCAACTTGGAATTCAGATGGGAAATCCAAACCAGCTTTTCTGTCATTGTCTTGGAGATGTGCAGTGTTGTACAATGTTCAAGTTTGGTTTGGTTCTAGGGTTATTGATCAAAGCTCTGCTTATGTTACAGTCATTAGAATTTCTGGATAAGCTTTTCTCTGGATAGAGAGATTATCATTTCCTCCCTCTCTGTCTCCTCAGAGAGGAAGGGAAGGAAGCTCCAATGAGTCAGGGAAGATGGCAGACAGTGGAATGGGGAAGAGAACAGAGATTAATGGAGTGAATTATTATAGTACACAATTTGATGAACAACTTCTTTAGTCATTCTACCTTTGTCATATCACATCTAGAGTAGTGTAGTTAGCATCATCTTTTAGGAAAGACTGATAAATCAGAGAGTACACAGAAAAGAGCAACCAAGATAATGAATAGTCTTGATTCCATGTCATATGTAGTCTGAAAAAACTTAGGATGGGCAGGGGTGGGTAGATAGGGGTGTTGAGTAGACCTCATAGCTGTCTTCAATGGTTTCAATGGTGGAAGACGCATTCTGCTTCTGAAGGGCAAAATTCAGAGCAACAGGTAGAATTTGTAGATTTGGGGTTGGTATAAGGAAACACTTTCTAACAACTGAAGCTGTCCAAAAGGAGAGTAAGTTTCTTCTTGAGATACTGGGGTTTTCCCCGTCACTTGAAGTTTTGGGTTGGATGACCGCTTGTCAAGTATATTGCAGAGGGAATACTTTTTTGGGACAGGTTGACTAGAGGGCCTCTGAAGACCATTCCTACTATGAAACTATGATTTCTTGGGAAATGAGGGGAATGAAGAAAAGCTATGGAAGGAAGTAAAGTTTAGACCTTGAAGGGACAATATAGTGACTATGTCTGAAGAAATATATGACATTCTCCATTTGTATCCTACATCTCTACTGAAAGAAAGTAAGCTTCATATCTATTCTCTGGAAGCTTCTCTTGGATTTCAAGACCTTTCACAATCTTACTCTGAACTACCTTTCCATTCTAATCTTCTCCTACTTCCCAACTTGAACTCTCTGCTACAGTTGAGTTAATTTACCCTTTTCCTATTATGCCTTGCATAATCTTTTTTTTTTTCCTCCTATTTCTCCATACCTGGAAAAAAATCTTCCGTATTCAAATGGTAACCTTAACCATTTCAACCTACAGTGATCTCTCCCTCTTCTAAATTCCTGTTTCATTTGGCTGGAATTGGCTAGTTAACTTTTTTTTTGTATGCATATTTCTATTTTTCTCTTTGAGATTGTGAATTGCTTAAGGAATAAACCATATCTTACACTTCTTTGCGTAGTCCTCAATATCTAGCCTAGTGCTAAGTAAATAAAAGGTACTCAAAAAAGATTTTGATTGATATAATGAAGTGCTATAGGTTATAAATATCATAGGAGTTCAGAAAAAGTGCAGGTTGAGGGATGGTTAGGAAAAGTTTTGTCTGCGAAGTACAGCACTTCAACTTGGGTCTTGGAGAACAGGTAGGATTGGAATAGGTACAAATCTAGGACTCTTCAGTCCTAGGTGTTGTTGTCTGTCTTACACTGGGAACCTTTCAATCAATTCATTTAAATTACTTCTTACATTGGAATTTAAATGCCAAAAATGAACATCAGTTTGTGCTACAACTTGTATAGTCTGTCTGAATAATAATCATAATCAAGTTATTGGTAATCACTGAGTAACTTGGGGAGAACTTCATGTTTTACACCTCCTCTCCCTGGGGCCCTTTATAGTAGGGCACTTCTGCCTTTGTCAGACCCTGCAAGAGTTCGTAGTTTTTACCTTTGGTCAAAGCATGAAGATTGTCAAAGGCAGTCTAACTAAAGATTGATCCAAATGCCATATGAAAGGGGACAGAGATAGAGATGAAATAGAGAAGAAAATACATCAAACATGAAGTCATTGGATAGTGTGAGCCAGATTTTTTGATCATGCCAGAGGAAAACCAAGATCTTATTATTATTCTCCCAAGCACTTACTGCCACATATAGGGTCTGACTACATCTAGGTTATACTTCTAAATATCTAGCATTGTTTAGTTGTTCAGTCATCTCTGACTCTTCGTGACCCTGTTCCATGAGGTTTTCTTGGCAAGGATACTGGAGTGCTTTGCCATTTCCTTCTCTAGTAGATCACCTTTTATCAGAACTCTGCACTATGATATGTCTGTCTTGGGTAACCTTGCATGGCATAGTGCATAGTTTCATTGAGTTACGCAAGCCCCTCCACCACAACAAGGTAGTGCTTCAGGAGGGAAAATATCCAGCATACACTATCCCAAACAGGATCGGCCTTAGGTAAAATTATGAAGCAGACAATGTTTATTTTTATCATTCTTTGCCTTTCACTTCTGGCTTATATGCCTGTCCCACCACTCAAGATTAAGGTAGATAACATGTGTACAGAACTCTGCAAACCTTCTAGTACCATATAAGTACTAGGCCTTATAATAATAGTTATTATTATCATTGATAGAATAATTATTTCATGTCTTACTACAAAGGACTAGGTAGAGGAGAAAGAGTGTGAGGAAAAGATTACATATTTCAGTCTGTCTCCCTTAGAAAGGAATTCTCCAAATACTCCAATGGTGGCTGTGGAAGGCTCAGCAAAAGCTAGATGAAGAAGCTTGGTTTCCGGTCAGAGCATGGAGTGAAGCTCACCAGAATCCACCCTTACTACCATGGAGTTGGCCGTCTATGCCCTGAGAACCCTGGCTATGTTCACCAACTCATTCATTCATTGTACAAACAAACATCTGAAGTGGTGACCCTGTCTACTTAGCTCCTGGATACTTAGCAGAATTTCAAAAAAGCAAACCCAGAAGTCAGCCCAGCTCCCTTAGGCTCATGGACAAAAGCTTCTGTTCCTTAATTCTGGTAGGAAATGTGGTTTACCATGTTAACTGATTCCTCTTTCAAGTACCTTCTTAGCAAACTAGCCCTTTGTCCCTCCTTCCAAAGCATGCCTGGCTTCTCAGGACACAGCAAAGAACAATTCAGTGCTGTTAACGGACTGGATAGTTGGAACTTCACCTAGCTAGTTCAGTAGCTTTATTGTTTAGAAAATGAGTCCCTTCTTGGACCCAATTCTCCCTTCTCCAGCAATAGTTGCCTTGTCTGCAGCTCAGCTTGTAAGTCTCCACAACTCATTCCCCAAGTGTTTATTTCCAGGACCTCCCAGAAGTGAAGCGATGATTCCATCTGGGATGCTTCCTGACCTTTGTATTCCCTTTCCTTTCCTCCTCTCTTACCCTATTTTCTAGGAATAACTCCCCATAGCTGGTGTGTTGCATAGTTAGTTAATAACCATTGATTAACACCTACTATATGCCTCTAACTATATTAAGCACTAGGGATACACAGAAAAGCAAAAGACACTGAGTTCACAGTCAAAAGGGGGAGATGGAGAGCATGCATACAATTACGTGCAAACAGGCCATAAGGAAAACAAATAGGGAATAACCAACAGAAGGAAGGCTCTAGAATTATGAGAGATTGGGAAAGAGAGGTTGGATTTTAGCTGAGACTTCAAGAAAGGCAGGGGAATTAAGAGGTAGAGATGAGGAGGAAGAGTTTTCAGCAGAAGAGTACAGCTAGTGAAAATGCTCAGAATCAGGAATAGGCTTGCTCAAGGAAGAGTCAGGAGGCCAATGTCCCAGAATGTACTGGGGAAGGAGGAAGATCTAAGAAGAATGGAAAGATGGGGGCTTGGGGGCATGGTTATGAAGGGCTTTGAATATCAAAGGAGGATTTTATATTTGATCTGGGAGGTGATAGGGAACCATGGAGTTTATTGAATGGGGGCTGGGGTGGGATGACACTATCAGAACTTTGATTTAGCTAAAGCTCTTTGTTGCTGAGGGGAGGATGAAGAGAAGTGGGTAGAAACTCATGGCAGCCAGATCACCCATGAGGCTCCAGCAAATAGTTCAGGTGTGAGGAGATGAGGGCCTGCACCAGGGTGCCGGCATATTCTAGAGTTGTTACACAGGTAAAATCTATGGGCCTTAATAACAATAGCAATAATAATGATAATAGATAACATTTACATGCTGCTTAACATGGACCAAGCATCGTGCTAAGTGTTTCATAATTACTATCTTGTTTGATCCTCACAACTTGGTGGGTACTATTATTATCCCCATTTTACAGATGAGGAAACTGAGACAAACAGAGGTTAAGTGACTTGCTGTTATGGGAATCTGAAGATCTTCCCTGCCCCTAGGCCCTTTGCTTAAGTGGCTTACATGACTCTGAGAACCTTGCCTGATTTGAAAGTATACTCTGCCCCCTAACAGGTTGAACGTGGTCACGTGGAGCCTGTGGCGGGAGGCTTGTTCTTCAGGAACGCCCAGACCTTGTTACTTTGTGATTGGGCAGTGGATCAAGAGGGTCGTGACGTTCTCTGATCGAGGAGAAGGCTATATATACTGCTGATGTGAGTTTTTGCTTTGGGGCTCACTTTGGAAAGAGTTGTGTGATTTGGTCAGATGAGACTCTGGGCAGCCCTTGAGCCCCCTGGCTTTGAAAACCCAGATGTTGGTGCTTCCCTCTCTGGTAACTGACTAGGTATGGATGTAATGGTCAGATGGCAGGAAGCCCATCTGCTGATCTGTTTCTCTGTCTGCTTGTAACTCGTGCTTATAACTTGTGTTTGTATTCTCCGAAGTTCAGGGTGCTGATTTTTCCCCCTGAACTAGGTAAATGATGTATGTTTGACTGATTAAAGTGAGACTGTTAACCCATTTTGAGTTGCTTTCCTTTAGAAAAGCAGATCTAAGAACCTGTGCTAGCAGCCACCCTGGGTATGCTAGGGTGCTTGCTGCTACACTTGCCCAGGATCACAAAGCTAGTTAGTGTCTGAGGACAGATTAGAACTCATGTCTTTCTGACTCTAAACCAAATGCTCTATCCACTGACCCTACTTGTCTTGGCAATAGATTGGATATGGGAGGTGAGAGAAAGTTAGGTTGAGATTGACTTGCTGAAAAAAGACTATTCAACTCTTTGGGTTTTAATTGTTACTCTAAGTTGGTTCTTTCATCTCTCTTGCATAAAAAAAAAATCAGATATGCACTACTTGCATCTATTATAAGGTCACCTCTACAAATTGAATATAGAATGTATGATTCTTGAGGGTAAGAACTGTTTTTTTTTTTTTTTGTATTATCTTTGTACAGCCAGCACTTATTCTGTATTTAATAAATGCTAATTCTTTCGGTCACTATTAAAGATCTAGTTTTATTAATTAGCTGGCTTGTAGCTACTGTAACATCAATGAATCAAAAAAATATTTCTAAACATTAGACTCCCAGTCCTTTGGGGAATCCAGAGTTATTATAAGACGTCATCCCTGCCCTCAGAAGGCTCACAGACCATGAAGGAAACTTTGGGAGAACAAAATAAGGTTGTACATAATAAAGAGCTAAAATGATGGTGTGCAGGCTACCTGAATGCTTTAGATAGGAGTTCAGAGAAAAGCCAGTGCAGCGTGGGTGTAGTGGAATAGTTGGAAAGTTTCATGGCTGAGGTGAAACTTGAGATAGGGATGAAAGAATAAAGGAACTGGAAAAAAAAGAGGGAAGAAGACATTCTGAGTTGAAGGATCAGCATGAGCACAAGGCTGCAGGTAGGAATGGACACAGTGCATATGTGGGCGTGTTAAGGTGACTGGCTTGCCTGGTGAGGAGTCACAGTTCTAATTATAGATCTTGGCACTGGAAGGAATCTCAGGGGATCATTTTCCAGTAAGATTATCACGGAAAGAGGGAGGTATTTGGAGTGGAGGTCCTGGGTTCAAGTATGGCTATTTCCTGCTCTGGTCCCAGCTTTTTCATCTGTAAAATGAACTAGATGACTTCTGAGGCTCCTTTCAGTTCTAAATTTATGATTGGGTCCATTCCCTTGTCTTTGAGCAGGTAAGTTTTATGCCCATTTTAGAGATGAATAAAGTACGTCATGGACAGCTAGGTGGCTCAGTGGATAGAGTGCTGGGCAGGAAGTCAGGAAGACTCATCTTACTAGATACTTACTAGCTGTGTGACCCTGGGCAAGTCACTTAACCATGTTTGTCTCAGTTTCCTCATCTATAAAATGGGCTTGTGAAGGAAATGGTAAACCATTCCAGTATCTTTGCCTAGAAAAACCTAAATGGAATCACAAAGAGTGTATCATGATTGAAATGACTGAATGACAACAACAAATCACATCCTAGGATCATAGGTTTGGAGTTGGGTTATGTATCAGCAATGCAGTATTCACAATGCCTACAGTAACTATAAATATGCTGATATAGTTATTAATCACAAAATAGAACAGGCTCTCTACATAAGAAATATAGATAGTGCATTCATTTAAATACCAGAAGACT
>JAQQSV010002891.1:320-20210 GCA_028646515.1 Pseudochirops corinnae | reverse complement strand
ATCAGAGAATCCACAGAAACCCAGAGAGGGGCCACGGGAAGAAATCTGAGTCAAGGAGAGTGGGAATTGGGTTGATCTTGAAGTAGAGGCATTTTCATTGCTGTAGTAGGAGCAGCATGAAGAAACTGATCCAGACCATGGCATACAAGACCACAATCAATGATAAATATCTTTTAAAAAGATCTACAGAAATCCAAAATGCTCTTAGTACTTTTTCATCTTTCCTCATTTAGGCAGTTAAGTGTCACAGTGAATAAATCACTGGACTTAGAATCTCAGGAAGCCCTGAGTGCAAATTCTGCCTCGGATACTTACCAGCTATGCAAGCAGAGGCAAGTTATTTAACTTCCCTCACAGGGTTTTCTGGTTTGTGAAATGGGTAGGGTAGACTTTAAGGTCCCTTCCAGGTATAAATCTATGAATTTATAATTCAATTCAACAGTTATTAAACACTTATTATATTCAAGACTATGTGTTAGGTGCTGAGGATACAGTGATGAAAAACACTGCCATCTGTGTTCTTGAGGAGTATACAATCTTATGGTGGGAGTGAAGGCAGGATGATGTGTCAGCTAAATGTGAAACAACATATAGAAAAAGGAAAGAGCCAGAAAAAATATTCTAGGAAAATATGAGAAACAAGTTGATCACCTTCAGCCACAACACTGCTTAGAAGAAGGAGCCTTGCAAGAGAGAAAGATAACTTTGACAGGTGAAGATGAGGAAGCAGGGGATTCTAGACATGGGACTGCCTTATATAAATACATGGAGATGGGAGAACACAGGTTGAAACTGAGAAATAGCTAGCAGCCCAGTTTGGCTTGAGCAGAAAGTTTGTGAAGAGGAAGTATGGCTAAAGGAAAGATTATGGCAGGGGAGAGGGAGAAAGGAAACATTCAAGCAATCAGTGAGCCTTTATTAGGAACCTACTATGTGAGAGTCACCTGGGATAAAAGTACAAAGATTGAAACCATCTCTACAAGCAAGGAGCTTCTTCTATTAGGAAATAACTATGGGTTGTTTGGTTTTTTTAGGTTTTTTAATCTTAAGAAAGGGAGAGCTAGAAAAATAGGATGAATCAAGATTGTAGAAAGCTTCAAATGGCAAGTGAAGTGGGGAGGGGGATGTTGCAGGTTAGTGTAGAGAGAGGAGAAGAGTCATTGAAAGTCCTTGAGCATGAGAGCAATCTGGTCAGACTTGTGCCTTAGGAAAATATTTGGCAGATGTATCAGGGATGCATTGGGGAGAGAAGGAACTAGAGGCAGAGACATCGGTAGGAGATATTTCAATGGTGAAGGTGATGAGGGCCTAAAGTGGAGTGGCAACATCATGGATTTTTTTTTTCCTACTCATATACAATTCAGGATTTGGGAAATAGAAGTTAAAGCTTCAAATCTCCATCTAAACAAATGTAATAGTTTGACCCAGGACAGAATGTTACATAGCAGGTAATGTCCACAAAGCAAAAGTCACCCACGACCTCTGGCATTCTTTGTTTAAGAATTTTGCTCAACAGATACTTATATCAAGTTTGTTGGAAGTTATGATTCAATCATTATAAAAGCTAAACTACTTTTTGTACATATTTGGAAGGACTATATCATGTCTCACTTGCTTGACACATACCACTTTAAAAGACCTATTTTCTGCTACTACTTAAATATTAAGAACACAAACATTTTCCCTAAATAGAACCCAGAAAATTACCAAGGAAAAGGGGGAATGGGGGAGAAAGTAATTTCAAGTGAGGGGAAAAGAAGGAAAATTCTTCATTTCCTGAAATAATGAACCAGGACTCAGTCAGGCTAGGATGAAGACAAAGTTGACTAAACTTGCCTTTGCAAATTTCCTCTCTCTGATTTTCAAGACTACAGTTGTGTAGCATTTAAAAATCAGAAGTCGTGCCCCAGTCACTGAGCCACCGCTGAGGACTCAGCAGCCTCCCCCTCGAGCCCCCTCGCTTCCCGACGCTCTGTCCCCCTGCCCGCCTTCTCCCGCCACCGCCTTCCGCAGGCCGTTTCCACCGAGGAAAAGGAATCGTATCGTATGTCCACTATCCAGAACCTCCACTCTTTCGACCCCTTTGCTGATGCAAGTAAGGGCGATGACCTGCTTCCTGCTGGGACTGAGGATTATATCCATATAAGAATTCAACAGAGAAATGGCAGGAAGACCCTCACTACTGTCCAGGGGATCGCTGATGATTACGATAAAAAGAAACTGGTGAAGGCATTTAAGAAGAAATTTGCCTGCAATGGTACTGTAATTGAGCATCCAGAATATGGCGAAGTAATTCAGCTACAGGGTGACCAGCGCAAGAACATATGCCAGTTCCTCATTGAGATTGGACTGGCTAAGGACGACCAGCTGAAGGTTCATGGGTTTTAAGTGCTTGTGGCTCACTGAAGCTTAAGTGAGGATTTCCTTGCAATGAGCAGAAAAATTCCCTTCTGTCCCTTGTCACAAGTTTAAAAACCTCACAGCTTGTATGGTGTAACCATTTGGGGTCCGCCGTTTAACTTGGACTAGCGTAACTCATTCATGTAATAAATTGAAAAGAGCCATGCAAAAAAAAAATAAAAATAAAAATAAAAATCAGAAGTCATTTATATCTTATTAGATATCAAAAAAAAGTATTTTGTCTTAAGGACTCCTGTTTGTCATCATGTGGCTAGCCTTTCCCATATTTAATGAATATTGGGAAGTCAAGTTTTGTCTCCTCTTGGCACTGTAGATTTCTCTTATGAACTGCTGCCTGCCCAGTAAAAGATCTTAGTAGTTCGGTCTCTGGAAGGTAGACAAATCAAACATGGAAACGACTCACCTTCATACTTTGTGAAATCATCTAAATAATGTCACTCTCATGTTTATTCTCAGGTAATAAAGATCTGGGCCGAGTGTATAGCCACATGTGTTTATTTGACTAAAACACCAAAATAAAAGAAAGCAAACGCATATGACATTATCTTATAGCATTCTCCCTAATTAGAATAAACTAGTAGCTCTTTAAGTGAGGATGTACTATTATTATCTTTGCTCTAGGTTTCCCACTGCTTATTGTGGCCACTTTCCTTTTGAGTTAAAATTGAGATGTTAAATTTATTTTACAATTCTTCACTTGATTAGCTCTGAGAATGCCTCTGTTCTCATCCTCTGGGTTCATCCCTTCATAACAAGTTCATTAATAAAGCATCAGCTGCTATAAGGACTTATCTCCTCCTCACCTTTAACATTGTTTTTATGCTGCACTTAGGATTCAGCACCACCATCCTCAATAAATAATGATGCCATAAGGATCAAAAGAAGTAAGCTGTAATAAAAATAATAATAATAATAGTGATGATGATGATGATGATGATGATGATGATGATGATGATTGTGAGTGCTAACTCACATGGCATAGTCAGCAAAGGGCCAGAGTTGAAGTCAGGAGGACCTTGGTAAAAGTCTTACCTCTTATAAATACTGGTTATGTGACCCCCAGACAAGTTACTTTACCCTTCAGTGCCTCCAAGCAATTGTCTGAGATTATAAATTTGAGATGAATTGTTGACCTGAGCTAGCTAAAGAAATCCTCAAGTAAATCTAGACCAAAACAAAACAAAAAATAAAGATTATAGTAACATTTAATATGCTGGTTTTAGTTATAAAGAACATGTATACATTACTTAATTCCTATCAATATTTATTGAGAACCCACTATGTGCCAGATATCATGCTAGACCTGAGAATCAAAAGGGGAATGGAAGGGAAGGGATTAAGCATTTACATAATGCCGTCTTAATATGTTGCAGGCACTGTGCTAAGTGCTTTAAAAAGACAAAATTAAATAGCCCCTGCCCTTAAGATGCTTAGACTCTAATAGGAAGACAACATATGTACATATAAGTCTATGCAACATATATACAGCACATCTACAAGGTAATTTGATGGGAGTAAGGGGTGAAAATTGCCAGGGTTAAAGGTGAGAATTGTGTGATGAGGAAAGACCTACAATAGGAAGTCACATATGAGCCGAGCTTTTGAAGGAATTCTGAGAGAAAGAGGGGCGTGAGGAGCTAGGAGTAGGGCATGAGGAGCTAGGAGTACATTCTAGTCTTGGGGAATAGTTGGTAGAAAGGTATGGAAATGGAATATTTGTGTCAAGAAAAGCAAGATAAGGAGGTTGATTGTTCTGTAGAGCTCATGAAGGTGAGTAATATGCAATAAACCTTTAAAGGTAAGATGGAACCAGATTGTAAATGACTTTTTAAAATGCCAGAAGAGTTTTTAATTGTTCTGTGGAGTAGTAGGCAGTCCTAGAGTTTGCTGAGTGAGGGAGTGGCCAGTGCTTTAGGGAAATAACTCTGCAAGCTGTAGGAGGATATACGATATGAATGAATGGAAGTTGATGGCTGTAGGAGGTAGCATCAATAAGACTTGGCAGTTAATTGATATATAAAGGGAATGAGAGTGAAGAATTGAGGATACTTGGGTGACTGGATATGTGGTGATGCCCTGGACAAAAATAGGAAAGGTTAGAAGAGGCACTTGTTTTAAACAGAAAGATAATAAAAAATTTTTTTTCTCCAGTGTGATTTTGAGAGACTTAAGGAACGTATATTTTGAAAGGCCCAGTAAGCAACTGGTTATACAATAGTAGATAGAGCACGGGAGAGACCAGGGCTGTTTATATAGGACTTCATGTTGTTTGTAGAGAGATAATAACTGAATCCATAGGAACTGATGAGGCTAATAAGAGATTGTCAAGAGAAAAGAGAAGACAAAGCTTTAGAGTATATCCACAGTTTTGGGGAATGAAACATAGAAGGGAAATCCCACAAAGAAATGCAAAGGGACAGTTAGATAACAAGAGAACCAAGAAAGAGATGTATCAAGAAGAGAACAGTCTACAGTGTCAGGTGTTGCAGAGGAGTCAAGACAGATGAAGATTCAGAAAAGGCCACTGAATTTTGCAGTTAGGGATCATTGGCAGCGTTAGAGAGAGCAGTTTAACTTGAGTGATGAGACTGGAAATCTGCCTACAAAGGTTTGAGAAGTGGATTAGAGGAGAGAATATGAAGGCTAGGAATAGAGATGACTGCCCTATGTGGTAAATATTAATATCCCAAATTTGAAGATAAAGGAAATGAGGCTCAAGGAAGTTTAACAATCTTTCCAAAGCATCCATGTCAATGGCTTAGCTTTAAGAGACTTGGGTATTTTAACTGCAAATCCAGTGTTCATTTGATCCATCTGTCTCAAATTAGGCACGTCTCTGGGTGATAAGCCATACAAGTTGCTATCTATCCTGTTAAAACATATCTATCCAGGCATGCATGTTTGTGCATGTCTGTAATCCCTGCCCCTGGGTTGGCTGGGGCGGTAGATCACTGGAGCTTGTGTGTTCTGAACGGCATTTGGCTAAGCCAATCACTTATATGTACTCTGTGGCACAATGATAAGCCAACAGAAGCGAGGAACCACTGGGCTGCCCAAGGATGGGTGCACTGACAAACGTCAGAAATAGAACAGGTCAAAGCTCCTACGCAGATCAGTGGAGGGATCAGGCCTGCAAGTGTCTGCTGCTCCTCCCACATGGAAAAGATAGGGAGACCCAGTTTCCCCCAACAACAAAAAAAAAGTGTGTGTATGTTGGGGGTGCGAGGGGAGGAGGCATTCTTGTACCAAAGGAAGTGTAGTTAATCTGCCTCCTTCTAACAACTCCTTCAGTTCCAGGAAAACAATGTAAACTTTAACAGAATCTCTTTAAATATAAAGAACATCAAAGACATTCAAATCCACTCTGTAAGTGAAATAGAACCTATCCTACTTCCCCTCAACAAATCCCAGAATCACAGTTGCAGAGATGGAAGATACCCTAGAAGTCGTCTTGTCCAATGTCTTTATTTTAAAGATGAGGAATCTGAGACCCCACAAAGTCAAGTGAAAGGTCCTGTGTGGCAAAGTCAAGATTTGATCAGTGTGGTTCACTGTGAAGAGCATGGGCTTTGGAGTCAGAAAACTTGGCTTCAGATCCTGTGTGACCTTGAGCAAGTCATTTAATGTCTCCAGGCCTGTTTGTGCATCTGCAAAATAAGAGGGTTGGTCCAAATGACCTCTAGTGTCTCTTCTAGCTCTAAGTCAGTAATCCTATGATTACCTGATTCCAAATCCAGGACTGTCTCCACTTTACCTGAAGACCTCCAGTAATCAGGAAGGCAGTTCATTCCACTTCAGGATGTCTTTAATTATTGAGAGAGTTTTTCCCTTTTATCTACTACTTCTAGTCATATTATTGTTCAGTCATGTCTAGCTCTTGGGGTTTTCTTGGCAAAGATACTGAAGTAGTCGTTATTTTCATCTCTACCTCATTTTACAGATGAAAAAACTGAGGCAAATAGGGTTAAATGACTTGCCCAGGGCCACACACAGCCAGTAAGTGTATAAGGTGAGATTTGAATTCAGCAAGATGAGTTTTCCTGACTCCAGGACCAGCACTCTTATCTACTGCACCACCTAGTTATAGGTCCTTGTCTGTCCTCTGGGACCAAGTAGAACAAGTGTAAGCCCCCTTCTATTTGACAGCATTTAAAATACTTGAATATTGTTCTCATATAACCCCTCAACCCCAGCACGTGCGCCCACACCCACCCACACCCACACCCAATCTCTCTCTCTCTCTTTCTCTGTCTCTCTATCTGTCTCTCTCTCTCTCTCTCTCTCTCTGTTTCTCTCTCTGTCTCTGTCTCTGTCTCTGTCTCTCTCTCTCTCTCTCTCTCTCTCTCACACACACACACACACACACACACGCACACTCATCTATTCTCCAAGTCAAACATTGTCAGAACCTACAAATACAAAGTATACTAACTTAAATGTCTGAACAAGGCTTTCAACTGTTATTTGTGTAGGGCTTTTAATTGTGCAAACAGCTTTCATTTATATTAGCTCATTTTACATTCTATTTCTGTTAGTCACTACCTGTGCCTGTAGTATTAAATTACACTGACATAGAGACTGCAAAGTTGACAGCTACATATGAAGAAAATTAGTGAGTATTTTGCCAAATTGACTTGTAGCCTGGGAGGATGCTATAAAGAGTTAAGACCCTCATCATTTAGTTGACCCTTCAGTATTTCTGCTTGAAGTCTGTGCATGGGAATTGACTTGCTTATTTTTTTTTTCTCCTTCCCCATCCTTTTTTTTTCTCTTCCTACTCCCAATAAATCCACAGGTCAGTCCAACCCCAGGGTGCATCCGAGCACTAATGAAGATGCTATACTGCCCATATTGTCGAGGACTTCCCACTGTGAAACCTTGTAACAACTACTGCCTCAATGTAATGAAGGGATGCTTGGCAAATCAGGCTGATCTAGATACAGAATGGAATCTCTTTATAGGTAAGAAGCATTTAAATGGCACATGGAACAAAGGTGATAACAGCAAGTGTTCAATAACTCATTTTTGGTGACTTAGGATGAGAGAAAGGCTTAATGGAGATAATGGAGGGTTTTTCTCCTTTCTTAATCTCCTATAATACTGACTTTCCAGTGTTTAAAAAGGATTATTATTTTTCCTTGTGAAAATTCTTATTTATCACATAAAGATTTTACTGAACAACTGTATTGAATTAGCTGATATTTTTATGAAGGCTATGAAAATATTCTTGTTGAGTCCAGTGGACTTATGGGGGGAGAGGATGCTTCAAAAAAAAATATTTTTTTTCTTCTGCTCATAGAAATGTCACCTACGGTAATGTGTGTATCTCTCTTTTTTATACCTCAGGATAGTCATGGGTATTAGAAATGGTATACTGTAGAGAAGATAAGCTACTTCATATTCCATAAACCGAGATGATGAAAAGGGCTCCATATTTTAGCTAAAACATGAAAAGTGTCTTTCTTTAATTTGTTGGAGAAAGAAACAGAGTATACTTGCATAAAATAGAATCTCTAAAAGGTGGAAGGAAAAGAGAGTGTATATGTGTGTACGTGTGTGTGTGTGTATCTGTGTGTGACTGTGTGTGATGAAAAAGGGGAGGACAGGAAGAAGGAGGAAATGTGGAGGAACGATTGTGAATCACAGCCCTTCCTTGAGTCACAGAAATCATTTAGTGAGATGTGCTGCCAAAAGATATTTCCCAAACAGCCATCCAAGGATAAAAGGACAAATTTTATAGGCAGACTTCTCCTAGCAAAATGCACAGGGCCTTGAAAGAGTAAATGTGTTTTCTTCCCTTCTGTCAAATGGCCTTCAAATAAAAGTACTTCCAATTGCCTTTATTGCAATTACATGGTGACAAGTGGAGTAGTGCAAATAATAGTGGCATATTTTAGCCATTAATGTCCTTCATCATTTATGCAAACCTCTACACCAAAATGCATGTGATTCTGTGTGAGTTAAATCAGTTAAATGGAGGTGCTCTGAAGAAATATTTCCAAGATTCAGATAGAAGAGGAAAAAAATTTATGTGAGTTAGCATCCAGAGGGGAAAAATGCCCTACATAGGACTAGGGAAGCTCGCGTGATAGTCATTCCATGCTATGTGTTGCCTATTGATTACCACAAAGGCTAAGGGAAATAATTTTGAGTTCTGAAAAATGAGAGCTTTAAAACGTTTGAATTCAAATAGCAATCACCTCCTATTAAAATCACAGAAATTATTTGGACCAAGCAAAAGGTATGATTTTAAAGATTTGATGTCTTTTTCTTCCTTCTATCCCCCATCTCCCACCCTGAAACCATAGCTAAAATTTACCCAGATTTTCATATCAATGTGGGCCTATGGACTTGTAAATGTATGAGAATGCCAATGAAAAAGAAAGTCTAGTGGTGACTACACTCACAAACACCTTCCTCACAGTCATAATGCCTTTCTGAGTGAGTGAATGGTTATTCCCTTTATTCACTAGATATGCATAAATTTAGATAAAGTCAAATCATTCCTTAGTTTTCTCTCCGTTTTGTCATCTATCAAATGACAAGAGTTCAGCTGATGCTAAAATTCCATAATTCTATGAAGATCTCGGTGTCCTCAGATTTCTGACAATAAAGGAGGAAGTGACACAATAGAAACACATACTAATTTAGAGCTTTCAAAATGTTTTCCCTAAAATTAACTCACTTAATCTCATAAGGAAAAAAGGTATTTATTATTATTCCCACTTTAAAAAAAAATTAGGAAATTGGAGCCTATCAAGTCCGTTATTTGCCTAAGTTCACATGACTAAAACTAATATTTTGTCTCAAGTCTTATGATTTGTAGTACAGTGTTCCTTTCACTGTACCATGATGCCTCATAATGAGAAATAGGAGTAATGAGAATTACGGTTAACCTTATAGGCAAGGGTATGCTGGAGCCATTTTGAATCAAGAAAGCTGATTGTTAATTTGCATTGTGAATATTTTGGCCAATGCTATAAATCAGAGCTTGACTTACGGTTTGGTTGATTTTTGAAACTTTAAAAGGTAATGGAGAAAATGTTAATAATACAGATTAAACTTAGAAGTTGCCATGGGCATGAGGAGGGATATGAATGTGGGTGTGGGTATATGAGTGCTTCCCCCTGCCCCCCCAGAGAGCTGGATAGTTAAACATTTACTAGCATACCCCTTCTTATAACCCTCAGATTTAAGTAGAATAGCTTTGATTAGTAGGAAAAAAAGAATTTTTAAAACCCTCTTTCTTTGATGAACCTACTTTACATCTGCTTTTAACCAAGTTAAACTCCATTGTTTTATTTTGGAGTCAAGTAATTGTATCCCTACACTACAACTGAAATGACCAAGACCCAGCAAGGTGACATGATTTTCCTCAGATTGCCCCAAAACCCACTGAGGGAAGTGGGAAAAGCTCTGAATCCTACAAATTTCTATGACTGATATCATACAGGCCTTGGTTAAGAACTTAATGGAAGAATGAAAAAAATGGTCTCTTTTACCTTGATGTCACAATGATTGAGCTTTTCCCCGGTTTGATGAACCAGCCGTCAGTCCCAAGTTCTTAAATCTCTCCATTAACTATTTCCTAGGTGCATATTTTATCAGAAATAAAATGCCTTCTGAGTCTTTTGCCTTAATAATGAAGTCTTGAAAATACTATATTTGCTTTATAGAGAAATGATGAGTAGATAGTATAGGTAAGCAATCAGGCTTCTCTCCTGTGTGCCATTTTTTAGTATCTTAATCCTACTTTAATGCATTTTCACATCCTCTCTTCCCCTTCCTATCCTTTCTTGTTAGTCCCTGGATGTTTCTGATCAGAAACTTGCAATTTTTCAGCTCTACTGCGGCCTTGAGAGATGATCACAAACACAGAACTATTATATGGCAAGATTTACTTTTCCCATACTCCTCCAGGTGTAAAGTGCTAGTTCATTAATTTGCTACACAAATTAGTCAAATATGCCAACCCCATTTTACACAGATATAGTCAAGGATGACAAGGAAAATGTGCAATTGAAAAGATCAGAGTATGAATTAGTAATTCTACAGTGATTATATATAATAGCCCAGCCCTTGGTCAACACCTGCAACATGTCACCATTTTCAGGCCTGCCTCTTTGTCTCACAGAATACTTCAGTCAAACAGACTCACTCCTGTTGCTGATTATCATGCATGCCAACTATGTCTACTATAGTAATATCCCAGTTTATATACTTTACATTTATAAAAATTATGTGCTCATCCAGAATGTTAACAATGACAGACAGTAATGTGTTCAATAAAATCAATGATCCAATTGACAGAACATCCTTATATTCTTTGCAATGCCCTGAATAAATTGAGGCTAATTTGGAACCATTTAGAATTCAGCTAGTTTCTTGAACTTGTCAGAAAAAAGATAATTCATTTACAAAGTGAAATATTTTAAATGTTTCAGTGTTCTAAAGCCCAGCTGTGTTCCATTTCCATTGGCGTTCTACACTCTTTTCTCAGCATGAACTTGGGATTTTATCCTAGAGAAATTCATATTTCTACTGGCAAGCCTTAGAAGGTGTTTTCCTCAGGCTTCTGCCAGTAGGCCCAGAACGGTGCTCTCTACAGAGTGGGTGCTCAAATAACCCTTGTTCATCAAACATTACAAGGAGAAAGGCGCAACTCTTCACTTTTTAAAAAAAGAAAAAGTCTTCCTTTCATAAAGCTGCTGACAGCTCTGCTGAAGATGAAATTTAGCCTCTTATTTTTGGGGGCTTGTAAAGCCTCAAGTTTCCTCTGCCAGAAACTGTCAGCTGCTTTCTAATAACATGTGGAATTCCCTCAGTACTAAACACAACCAAACTTCCACTTGCTGAATTAAAACGAATGGCAACCCTCCACGGAAGCACTGCTGAGCCACGAAAGATTGGAAGGAATGCATGAGTGCTTTTTAGTCCTGTTCTCAGTATTAGAAAATAGGCACTAGGGGGAAAAAAATAATAATTTTTTGCATTAACAGTCTCTGCTTAGGCAGACTTCCCAAGTGCCAGGGTATAGCCATACACAAAAGATTCCAGCTTGGCTCCTGAACGTCATCTGAATGTTAGAAGAGCTTTTTTTGTGAATGTTTACATTAAAATAAAACTGCTCTGAGCTTTTAGGAACTAACTGGGAACATTTCGTGGGCAGAAGTGGTTGTTTCAGGAACATCCTGTGGCTGTTTGGATTGTTTGGCATTGACACCTCAACTCTCCTGATAAGAATTGTTCTATTCGACAAGAGGCCGAGTTGCAGATTACCCCTAGTTCATAAACACAAAAGTCAAGGCTGAAATTACATTTATATAGCTATAATAAATCTTGCATTCACTTTAAAAACTGGGACGTGTAGAACAGCCTCTGCCAAACATCTGGTACCTTCTAAGATTTTATAGACTGTGAAAATTGGTTTAAAAAAAAAGAGAGAGAAAGAGGGGGCAGCTGTAGCAACACCAAGCAGAGATTTTACCCATTTGTATCCGATTTGTATCATTTTAAACAATGCTCTTTTATGATGTTACATATAGTGACTATAATTTTTTGATGGAAAATTTTCTATTTCTGTTGGATAAAAAAATGTAGGGGAGAGATAAGTTATGTATACTTTAAAGTTTCCTTTTCACTTTCCTTTATGGTGGATAGTAGCCTTTTCATATAGAAAATGTTAAAATGGCATGCAGCCTAAGGTTTCAAGCCTCTTTCAAATGGTGGTGGTACAGGCAGAGCTGGGAAATTTTTCATTTAAAAAGATTAAACACCCATTTGTATGATTCTGTGCAAATGCTATAAAGAGAATTATAGATATCATTTCTCCTCTTCAGTAGCGCATAATTTGATATACAAAGGAACAGTAAACACCAAACAAGTATATAAACATATTTCATAAGTTGTTGTTTTTTTTAATCTGGACCAGTGATTTTATATGTGTGAAGTACCAGTATGGATCTTTCTTCTGGGGCACTCAGAGGTTTTGAGTTTCCCATAGTAACAAAACTAGTACTTTTTTTTCTTAGATACAAAAGACTTGAACCCAAGTGTTCCTGACTTCAAAGCTGAACCTTTTTCCATTCTATCATACTTGTTTATCATTGAATATCATGTTGCACAAATTATTTATATTGAATGTAATGTGCATCTTGTAGGATGGTAATGATGGGTAAGGAAGTAAATGCCTCCACTTTTACTATGTAATGGAGGGAGGTGATGCTATGTGTCTGACTAAAGCAGTGGAGTTAGGAGAGATTATCAAGGTTTTTTTCAGATTAGTCCAGGAAGATTTCATAGAAGAGGTAAAATTTTAAATCAGCTTAGATAATATAGAGTTTATGAGCTTATAGGGAAAGAGAATATGCATAAAAATACATTTTAAGAGTAAATTTGATGGTAGAAATAAAGTTATCAGGGAAAAATTTATAAAGGAAACTAGAGAATTTTAATGGCAATTGACTCAGGAGTAATTGAATATTCTCAAAAACAAAATTCTGGCAATGTGAAAAATAGCAAATATTTTAGATGAAGTAAAAAAGACTAAACATGTAAAAATATGTAGCTTCACAGGGAACTCTCTGATGATTTCAGGCTCAAAATGCACATAAAATATGGAAACAGGAACATATTTTAAAAACTACAGATAATAAAAATAGACCAGACCTATAAAAAAATCTAAAAGAGAAGCTTTAAATTAGTTCAGAATTCATGACTCAGGCAAGTTACATGCCAGAGTAGTAAAAAAAAGAATGTGTAAATATGTTCACAAGGACAGATCTTTGAAGAATCATAGAGATTGAGAAGGAGCCAGGAGACTGGATGCAGGCAAAGGTTGTCCCAGTTTTTAAAAGAGAAAGCAGTGGTGTATTCCATATTCTAAAGACCATTAGTTAAACTTGGTTTCTAAGCGAAATCTTAGACCAGATTATTAAACGGATAGTTTTGATTATTTACAAAAAAAAAACCCCAATAATGACTAGGGGCCAATATAGGTTCACTGAGTAAAATTAATCCTATTTCTTTTTGTTTTTTTTAATCATAGTTCAGGGCAATCCTATATACCTATATAGAGATATATACCTATAGACAGATATACCTATCTTCATTTCCACAGAACATGTGACAACGCTTTTCATAATGTTTTTTGTGGGCAAAATTCAGAAATGTACACTGAGTGATAATGTATTTCTACTGGCAAGCCTTAGAAGGTGTTTTCCTCAGGCTTCTGCCAGTAGGCCCAGAGCAGTCCTCTCTACAGAGTGGGTGCTCAAATAACCCTTGTTCATCAAACATTACAAGGAGAAAGTTCACAATATTTAGTGCCAGTTATAGTACAGATGCCTGATTGACTTTAGTTCTCCTGCAGTCAAGTCACCTGAGCTCAGGTTTTTCACCAGCAATTCAACAACCTCAGCCTCCCCCCAGGAGCAGGGAGTGTAAGCATGTTATACTTAGCCTGGCATATTAATTTTCAATTGAAGAACAAAGACTGAAAACATTATTTGACATTTTAAAATTTTGATGTCAACTGAAAAGTAGGATTTTTACCTTCATGGGTTCCTCTTGTTGTTCAGTAATTTCAGTTGTGTCTGACTTTTCATGACCTCATGTAGGGTTTTCTTGGCAAAGATACTGGAGTGGTTTGCCATTTCCTTCTCCATTTCATTGTACAGATGAGGAAACTGAGGCAAACAAGATTAAGTGACTTGCCCAGGGTCACATAGCTCATAAGTCTGAGGCCAGATTTGAACTCAGATCTTTCTGACTTCAGGCCCGGAGCTTTATGCACTGACCCCACATTCCTAGAGAAGAGAGAAAAAACACATTTGTTATTATCATTTGAAGACTATCTCATGTCCTCTTTTTTTTCCTTTTAGTTCATTGGTTCAGTATTCGTTGTGGATGATTATCATATGCTCTATTCCTTCTGGAATGCTGGTAGAATGGGGAAGGCAGACCATCAACTCAGAGGAAAAGAAGAGAGAAAGTTGGGTTTCATCCAAATGTCTAGGGCAGATTGCATTCGTTGTCATTACTCTAAGTTTGGAGTGTAGTTTATTTCAGCTGAACTGTACATATTTTATAAACATTCTTGAGCAGTACAGTAGTAGAAATATTCTGTTAGTATAAATGCATGTGGCTGTAAAGCAAATCCAGATGCTGACATTTCATAGCTTATGAATAGTCATTAAAACCTAGCTCTTTAGGCAGCCAGTGTAGAGAGATCATTGAATAAAAAACTCATAGAAGGCATGGACTGAAACAGTCCTTGTAAAGGATCTAATCCAACCATCTCAAATACTTGAAGCTTGGAAAGGTCAAGTGACAATTCTTCCTACCTACGATATCTCTTCTCCCTTTTCTGGCAAAACTCCTCAAGAAGGCTGTCTACAGTCTATGCCTTCACTTCCTTTTCTCTTACTCCCTTCTAAAGTCTCTGTTGTCATCCTTCCACTGAAACAGAGCTTTCTCAAATTTGATCCAGTGATGTTGGCCACATCTACTGTCCTTTTCTCAATCCTTATCTTTCTTAACCTCAGTGCACAGCCTTGGATAGTGTTGATCACCCTTTCCTTTCTCAATCCTCTCTTCTCTTTAGATCAGCAGTTCTCAACCTGTGGGTCACGATGGGGGTGACCTTTTGGGGGTCAAATGACCCTTTCACAGTGGTCACAGGGGTCACCTAAGACCATCAGAAAACACTTATTTCCGATGGTCTTAGGAACGGAGACACTACTCCTCTATCCATCTCCAGGTGGGTCTGCCTACATGCAGATACGCCCACATATGAGTATTAAAGGGTCGCGGCATTAGGAAGGTTGAGAACCACTGCTCCAGATTTTCGTGTTGCTGTTCTCTCTCTTTTCTAGTTCTCTTCTCACTTATCTGACCACACTTTCTCAGTCTTTGCTAGATCATGATGTGTCATGCTTATTAACCCTGGGTGTTCTCAAAGGCTCCATCCAGTGCCATCTGTATCATTTCATTTGGTGATCTCATCAGCTTCTATATATTCAATGATCATTTCTATACAGATGATTCTCAGATTTGTCCAAGGGCAGTGAGGTGGTACAATGGATAGACTGCCAGATGTGGAGTCAGGAAAACTCATCTCTATGAGTTCAGATCTGGCCTCAGGCACCTATTTGCTGTGTGGTCCTCAGCAAGTCATTTAACCCTGTTTGCCTCAGTTTCCTCATCTATAAAATGAATTGGAGAAGAAAATGGCAAGCCACTCCAATATCCTTGCTAGAGAGTCAGACATGACCAAAAACAACTGAAAAGCTATCTTCAACTCAACATGTCCAAAATTGAATTCATTTTCTCTGCCTCCCCCCAAAATAACCTTCTCCTCTTCCTAATACCCCCTATTACTGTGGAGGGTACCATGACACTCCCAGTCACACAGGCTCACGCTATAGGTGTCATCTTTGACACCTTACTCTGTCATCCACCATAGTCAATAAGTTGCCTAAGTTCTGTTGTTTGTTTATTCTGTTGTTTGATAACATGCATTCCCTGCTGTTTCTCTTACAAAACACTCTGTCTCCCAATGCTATGCATTTCCATTTGTTCTCCCACATGCCTGGAACATTCTCCCTCCTCATCTCCAACTTCACTGGGATCCTTTAAATCTCAATTAAAATCTCACCCTGAATGCATGTATTGTCTTTTGCTTTTCTTTGTACCCTCAGTGCTTAGTATATTTCCTGAAACATAGTAGGCACTTAATAAATGCTAGTTGATTGACTGATCCAAGATCATATGACTAGTGAATAGCAGGAGCAAGACTATAATCAAAGTCTCCCAATCAAAGATTCTTTCTGTGGGATTCCCCTCTTCCCTAAAGTCCTCTACCCCCAAAAAAAGAGAAAATAATTTTAGATATTATTCTATTTGATTATATTAAATAATATTCTATTATTAATATCAGATAAAAAGGATATTTTTCATGGATCTTTTCCCTTATTCTGTTTTCATGAAACTAGGAGCAATCAACAAACAATAAGTTTAGTTTTATGACAAGTGAATCATTAAATTTTTCATCCTGCTTTTCCTCCTCCCCCAATTTCATCTCACCCATATGGAGGCTGCCACTTCTGACTAATTCCTCCTGACTAATCCTTGAATATTGATGCATTTACTTCTTTATCTAGATAGGTAGATAGATAGGGAGGGAGAGAGAGAGACAGAGACAGAGAGAGACAGAGAGAGAGAGACAGATCTTTCATTTACTTTATTGTGAATATAGGTGGGTTGGCAGATAAGTGGGAAAAAAATCAAGATATTATTTCCTTCCACAAAGGCAGTTGAGGGAATGTCAGTAACTACTTATTTTTTCACCTCTGTGAAATCTTCGTGTGGGAGGAAGTAAGGTATAAGATGACTGGAAAGGTAGGAGTAAGCCACATTGTGAAAGGCTTAAAATGCCAAACAGAAGATGTTATGCTTGTTCCTGGAGGTGATAGGGAGCAACTGTATAGAATGAAAATTTTGAAAAGTGTGAAATAATTCAAAAGGTAGCCTTGTGTTATATGAATATTTGAATATTTTATAAATATTTATAAATATATATTATATTTATAAATTATAAATAAATATTTATAAATATAAAAAAAGACGTTACCTCTAAATTAATTGTGATGACTGAAGTGTTTAATATTCAAATTTTATATTTTAACTTCAGTTACCAAATTAGGTTATACTCAAAGTAGTTGGATTAATTTCATTTCAAAGCAGAAGAAACACTAAGAAATTGGTACTAGTTTTAACTGCCATAAGCAAAGTAAATTTTCATAAGTCATCTCTGGAAATAAAAAAATTTTCCTTTTTTGTTGTCATAATTCATCCAAATTCTAATATTATCATTATATTTCTCTGTACTCTAACACAGTTTCTCCTAGGAATTCTTATTTCCAGAAATAGGATAAACAGAATTACTTTCTTTCCTATGTGGCCTTATATCTCATCAAATTCAATGACTTGACCTTTTGAAAAAGAAGTTACCTCTAAATTAATTGTGATGACTGAAGTGTTTAATATTCAAAACATTTTAAGAAAAGTCATTAGGGTTTCAATGGCTTGGGGATTTCTTTGCTTGTTAAGCGCATTGGCTCCTAAATTACAACCTTGATGTCATCCTTGGAGCTGAGGAAAATATTATAAAAATAAGAATGCTAACTTTCTCATTTAAAGCAATGGTCCCTAACACAAGAGACATATTTGGATAGGGTAACAGACCTTTACATGCTAATCGTAATCTATAACTTTGGGAAGCTGACATAGTTCTTTCTCAAAGAGCAGATGTTTAAAAGAAAACCATCTCATTATAAATATATTACCGTGAGACTATGTGGATCAGCGGAAATCTTTTCGCATATTTGAAATAAAGGAAAGCATGCAAT
This sequence comes from Pseudochirops corinnae, assembly GCA_028646515.1. NCBI lineage: Eukaryota > Metazoa > Chordata > Mammalia > Diprotodontia > Pseudocheiridae > Pseudochirops > Pseudochirops corinnae. The sequence goes on along the minus strand of JAQQSV010002891.1, from coordinate 2,379 downwards.
TGCCCCTATGGAAATGAAGTCCTTCATTCAAAAAGCTACATAATGTTTATTTCTTGTCTATAGTTTAGTAACAAATTCTTTTAATCTCACCTAAAACTGCTGGGACAGCAAGAGACCAAGGTTTCTTTTGTAAATGATGGTATCTTAGCAGAGTACCCAACAATGCCTTTTTGACTGTTGCAACTGTACCAGAAATATGTAAAGGGGAGCTTGGGGACCAACATTAGAGAAGGAAATGAGTACATAATTAGACATGAAATAATTTTATAATTTTAAAATATTTCAAGCTAGTTCTCTGAGAAACTAAAGTGTGTGAGATATTGTCAGAGGACAATAAAGGATAGGAGAAACACAGTAGTATCTTCACCAGACACGGATTTATCACCAAGTACGCCACCTTATTTGGAGCTAATTCTAAACTCATGATTTCTTCTTTTTTACCTAAAAGTAGCAATACAGTATTTTCTCATTTGTGGCAACATATTTGAATTTAAGATCAATTAAATATGGTCTGTACAACGCACTTACTCCGGTTCTATGGTTCTGAATTATTCCCATCCAAAATTCATCATTACTCCTATGGTTCTTTTTTCCTCTGAAATAAATTCTCATCTCAATTGTTATGATAATATAGTGGGAAAATAAGCTCTTCAAATGCAGGGACTGTTTGGTAATTTTGTCCTTATATCTCAATTATGTTACACATCCTGCTTAAAGTACCTTAATAATTCCTGAAAGGAAATGATATTGAGGATTTCTTCACTAGGATTATAGCCTTATACATAACAAGTATTTAATATTTGTGGTCAGATAAAAAGCATGAACAAACGTGAGAAAATAGGAATCTCACAATTTCACAAAAATAGGAATATCACAATGTTCAAGTAATTGGGAGTTTGAGCTGCCAGCTATAGTATATGAGAGAATTGTAGAAGATAAACATGGAAAGGAAGATTGTGGTTGGAGCATGGAAAGACTTGTATGTCAGACTAAGGAATTTGCCTGTTTGGAAAGCTATGGGGAACTACTGATGGCTTTTTGAACAGGAGGTGGCATCAGTAATGATTTCTGTACAGCCTTAGGTTATCAACAAATAGTTTCTTAATGGAACTTATTAATTGCGTTATATAAAAACATCAAACCGACATATTTTGTAAGAATCACAAGTAGCCAAGAATACTATCCCCATTAGTAATTCATATCCTGTGACATGGGATGGGAAGGGGAGGAAGTTATCTAAATTTTGTGCCAACAGACATCCAATGTTTTCTTAACAATAGATAGTCATAGAACTCAATCATCAGTATTTCCAGGGTAGTTTCACCAGGAAGTTCTGTAGTAACTAATCCAACATTCAAAACAGACTTTTACGGGTAGAACCTGTTTTATGGTATATTGAGAAAAAAAGACATTATATTTCCACCTTTGTATAAACTAAGTAGTATTATTTTGCTGTTAGTGTGTTTAGTGTATATGGTTTCTGAATAATTAGATAATAGTTATGAAGTTGCTTGAGAAAATAGAATAATTTTAGAATAAATCATCAGTAATCAGCTATTCTTTAGTTACTGACATCTCTCTAAGATATCATATCACAGTATTGATTAAAATTTTATAGTAAAATACAAGCAAATATAAAGTTTTCCAACTTTCCATTGCAACCATGTACAAATAACTCTCTGGGGTGTGTACAGATATGAAAAATGTCAAAGGGGCCTTAAATTACATCAAGTATTGTCATAGATGAAATGCACACCAAAAGCTAACTTGATCATTCTGTCACCTACTCTTTCAATAAACATTTATCAACCTATTAATCAACACAAAGACCCGATGACCTATTTTTCAACCATCATTTCATTATTGTATTCATTTCCTTTATTAAATGGGCATTCTATTAACGTTTTATTATATTTAACTTTATTGGAATCCCAAAAAGCTCTTTTGCTAGCAAATGTATTTCTGTAAGTATGTATATGTATATGCTTACATACAAGGTATCCCCAAAAATCCTAAACTTTAATAGCTTTCAAGTTCACTAAAGACTTTTAGAATAACA
>JAQQSV010002890.1:0-20220 GCA_028646515.1 Pseudochirops corinnae | reverse complement strand
ACTTTTGACTGAGTAAATGAATGTACTGTCTAGGGGTGGAGTAGTACCTGGATTGAATTTAATTACTTGCTAAAGGAACAAGTTACACTGTATTTTGGCTTTCTCTGTTCTGTGAATGTTTGCTGAATAAATGGGGTTTGCTATGCTGGTAATCTGAACCTTGGAAGTTGCCTTTGCTTGGCATTACAGGGTTGGATGTGACTAAACTGAACAACAGATATATGGATGTGACAGTCATCTGCATAGGTCTGGTAATTCAATCCATAATAGCTGATGAGATCACCAAGTGAGAGAGTATAGAGCAGGATCAAGACAAAGCACTGGTGAATACTTTATATTGAAGATGGGGTTACAGGGATCATCTTGAAAAGAAGACTGAGAAGGATTTGTTAGATGAACAGGAGGAAATCCAAAACAGAAGTGTCACAAAAAGCCAGGGAGCATAAGTTATTCAGAAGAAGATAATATTCAATAATTTTGAACACTCCAGAGAGGTCAAGATGGATGAAGACGGAAAATTCTCCTCCATATAGCACTAAAGAGATCTTTAGTAATCTTGAACATGGAAAGTATTAGGACTTAAGGATGAAAATGAGATTGCAAGGGATGGAAAAATGAGTGGAAGGTAAGAATGTAGAAGTAGTTAGGTATATATTATATTCCCTCCCCCTCCCCATGTTGAATGTTATAAAAGGTATAAGAAGTGATATAATACCTTTAGAGGTTGGTGGGGTCAAGTAAAGTTTTTATTATTATTATTATTATTATTATTATAGTTGTTGTTTTTGTTGTTTGGTTTGATTTGGTTTGGTTTTTGTTTTTTAGAATACAAGAGATTTGGGAATATGTGTGCACAGGAGGTAAAGAGCCATTGTATAAGGAGATTTTGAAAATTAAGGAGAAAGAAAGATATCTATATCTTATCAATATCTATATCTGTATCTATATCTATATCTTTGTCTGCCTGCCTATCTATCTATCTATCTATCTATCTATCTATCTATCTATCTATCTATCTATCTATCTACCTATCTATCTATTTAGAGAATGATGAGGCAATTTTCCTGAAGAGAAGAAGGATAGTATCAATGAAGCAAATAAGGTAACTGACCTTCTCAGGCAGGTAAGTTACTCATTAGACAAAGACTAGAACCAAACAAGAGAGAATATGGGGTGATTTTGAGAGGATTTGAGGAGTAGACTTGGAGAGAATAGGTAGCTTATGATAGGTGGCTTCATTTTTTTTTTTTTCCAGAAAAGTGTGAGGGCCTGAGGAGGAGCATTATGACCCCTTATAAACAGAAAAAGGGCAATAAAGCTATTGGGGTAGCCTTTCACTAGGAAAAGACCCAGAAGGTTCATCTGCAATTTAATTAAATGCTCCTTTGTATTTTTAAATTACTAACAGGGGAAAGAAGGAGGAAGTAATATGAAAGCCAGGATTTTACCCTTAATTGGCTTGATTTATCCATATTTCTACAATATCCCCCAATATTACTACTGTTTTATGTGTACATTATGTGAATATTTCAAGGATCTGTGATTGGTGGGCATTCTTTCCATCAACTCAGAACATAGTACCCCTGGAACTTAACAGCTAGATGGTTTTGAGAATTACTTTGGTTGAAACATTTGTCAATCAATCCAATCTAAGTGATGAGCACCTCCACATTTATCTAGGTTGGCCCTCAGAAAATAGACTATGGGCTAATTCATTCCTAGGCCAATAGGCCAGACCTTTCAAGATTTATAGGGCCTTTCAAAGCTTGCACTCCTCTGATAGCCTAAAACACCATAAGGTCATCTTCGTTTCATAATGAAGCATTGGGTTAAATTTTAATAGAGGTTAAATTAATGTATGAATATTAAATAACATTAAAAATTATATTCTTTATTAATTTCCCATTATTATAAAGGATATGAAATAAGATACAATTGTATAATTCCAATGGATCTGTGACCTCATCAATGTATTTCTTCCTTCATGTGAGATGGCAACCCATTCATGCCAACTCAGATTATGACTTTTTTATTCTCTTTCCATAAGTGAATCTGTAATGGGAATGAGAATTTGAAGATCTTCCCAGACCCTTAATAGATCTAGGTGGGAATCTGAAGACTTTTTCTGTTCTGAAAGTAAACTCTGTCATGTCCAGTTCATACCCACCATGATTCTCTCCATTGCCCTAAGTATGATCTTCAATTTTGTTTCTTTAGAAACTGTTGTTGTTTGTCCTTTGTTTAGAACAAGACCAATGGCACCAATGCATGTGATTTGGGTTTAAGTGAGGCAGAGTGACACAAAATCTCATTGTCTCTTCCAGAGTCATCAAGATCTAGTGGCAAGACAAAAGTCAAGATTACCAGAGATGGCTGGGGAAGGAGTGGATGACCTTAGCCTCTTAAATGTCTGACCAAGCTGTAAGCATTTCATAAGGCCTGTTTCAGCTTCCCTCATGACCACTGAAACAAATTGCTCTCATCAACTCATTTCATCAGAGGAAGTACACAGTGCACTTGGGGTAGATATCCACACTACTCACCAACAGTTGTGAGGACTATCGGTTACCCTTAATCCGGTTTAGCCCATTTGTTGATATGCTTTTACTGGGTGTGGCCACTGAACATGCTACAGTTTCTTGGTGCTACAGGTTAGATAAAGGTAGACAGCAAAGGTAGGTCAACAACCCAGGAAAGGACTTTGCAAACCCTCATAACAGAGGTGGTAATCATCCCTGAACACCCCATACTCCCCATGTACTATAGTAGTTAAAAATAAAAAATTATCAACTCTCTGCAACTGTTTCTCAGATCAATATATCTAGCCTTTTCACATACTGGACATTTCAAACTGAGTGCCCTGGAAACATCTCAAACTCAACATGTGCAAAACAGAACTTGCTATCTTTCCTTCTAAAATTTTCCCTTCTTCCAAACTTTTGTATTCCTTTTGAATGAACCACAATTCTTCCACTGTCCCATGTTTGTAGTAACAGCATTATCCCCCATTCCTCACTGTGCTTCATGCCACATATCCAGTTTTCAAATCTTGTCATTTCTTCCTCTATCACTTCTCTCACATCTCATTCCCTTCCTCTACTTACTCAGCTAACACTATTATTGAGGCCTTCATCACCCATTTCTTAGATTATTTTTATATAGCCTCTTTTTATATATTTTTATATAGACTCTTAATGAATCTCCCTCAATTCTTTCCCTAGTCTTGTCTCACCTTCACACTGATGGCAAAACGATTTTCAATAAATGCAGATAAGATCATGTCCAACCCATGTACAATCATTTTCAGTAGGTCTCCATTGCCAATAGGACAAATTGTAAGTGTCTCTGTCTGGCTTTGAAAGCCTTTTACACTCTGACTCAATTTATTTTCCAGTCTCATTGTATATAATCTGTCTACCCGTACAACAATCCACATGCTACAAAGCAACCTTCTCTCATTTTTGTCTAATATGTGCCATTGCATGTCTTTTTTATACTTTTAAAGTGTTCGTCTCTCATACTTCCCTGACATCTCTGCTCACCTTCACCTTCACATTCTCTTTTTTCCTTCAAGAGCAACTAAAGCACCACCTTCTACATACAGCCTTTTCCTTTCCCTCCAAATGCTAGTGCTCACTCTCTATCTCTAAAATTCTCTTATACTGAGCTACTATCTATTTTATTTGTAATTATTCTCTTTATGTCTCCCCCATTAGAGCATATTGAGTTATGGAATGTTTTATTTTTTGTGTTTATAGGTCTACAACTTAACATATAGTAGTTGTATAATAAATATTTACTGGTTGGTTGACTGTTAATCAAACAGGACATCACTGGGGGGAGAAAAGCAATAGTGGTTCTCTATTTCCTAGAGAAGCTAAGGGTCATTCAAATAACTTTAGTTTTTTCAAAGATAATCAGGTCTGCTCTCCTTCTCCAGTCAAATTCTCAGTCCAACACATTCTCCATTTGCAATATCTATCTTAGCTGCATGCAAGTGTCAGTTATTACATGTAATATAAGCATTTTTCATTCTCTTATTTTTTAAAAATTAATTAGGCCTAATTCTTTTGAGTGGATCTTATGTAGGATGTTCTTATTCAAATGGATCTTAGTTATAATGTTCTTCAGTTTTCCAGGTCTTAATGCAATTGGTAAAAATGACATTAACACACAGGAGCATTTGGAGGACCTCAGAACTTGAAAGAATCACTCTCCCATCTGGATTTTGGCTGTATCTCCTCAATGATAGTGACAAATACAGTACAATATATCTTTATCATTATGCAATTGATTAAAAGATGCAGAGAATAAGAAACTTTGTGTTTATTTCTTCTTGAATACATACACAAGAAATAATTTGATTCAGCCGAGCAAGATACTGCCTTAAAGATTTGCCTTCAAAAAGGTATTTCACATGTATGTATCAAAATTATATAAGTGTATCTGAAAGATATTAACAACAGAGAAACTGTTTGATAACTCTCTCATTATTAACCTAAGATATTATAATTATAAAAATAATAATGAAGAAGACTCTTTCTTGGTTTCTAGTAAACTTAAAATATATTTTTTAAATTTTTAGTGAATATTTTTTCCAACCAATTATCTGTATACCTACAAATAACCAGGTGTCTACATGTAAGTTCCTAACTAATCAAAAGTAATCCAAATATCCCATTCTCTGTCACCCTACCATCACTACTGAATGTTCACATCTCGTCTGGTTAATTTACTAACCTTTCCAGTTCTCTCTTGGATGTCTTGGCATCATACAGACCAGCTCATGGTATGTTACTTGGCTGTGAAGTGGATCACTAGTAGCAGCAATTATGAAAATAATTAGGGGTAGCAAATGCCAAAATGTAAAAGAGTGGAATTTCTCTGTTCCAAGCCAGTGAGAAAGACTTGATAAAGGCCCCATACACTTCTGTCCTGCTATCCTCAGGCATAGAGGAATAACATTTCAGAGCTCCTAAGTATAGTGATATAGGCTAAAATAAATAAATAAATAAATGAAAAACAAGAAGAAGAAGAAGAAGAAGAAGGAAAGAAAAGAGAAAAAAAGTCTGGCTATATATATATATATATATATGTGTGTGTGTGTGTATATATATATAATTCATAAAAACTCACATGGATATCCTCCTCCAGAAAGATAGTTCAAATGCTTAGTAAAGATTTCAGTCTATGAGTCATTGACATCTCAATAGAATCAAGGTAATTGTTTTCACATCCCTACTGATAGCAGACCATGGTTGAACAGCTGGTTATCAGTGGGGACCCTGTGCAAAATAGCACTGCAAGGAAAGAGGAATCTTGTCTCTACTACATCTATAACACATTATACCATGATCTCTTGAGCACCCGATACTAAGGGTTTCAAAAAGATGACACTGCCGCGAATGCACAATGGGAATGGAACTGTTTCAATAGCAAATGTGTGTGAAGTTTTCCTCATACAGTACAGGGCTGCTATTATAGGGTATGCAATAGGTGAAGGTATTGTAAAGCCAATCCTTTGTTCTAGCCAGCCTCCAAACTGCTCACGCTTAGTCATTAAGTTACTGCATGATACCTGGAAACCAACCCTGTGAAATATCCAACACTACTAAGGCAAAGCGAGGGAAAGATTTCTGGCCAGGAGTGCTAGAAAGCCATTTGCTATCATTATATCAAGCAGAAGCTCCATTTCCCCTCTTCTCTCTCTTTCTGTTATACACCTTTAAAAACAAAGAAAGCTGAACAGTTTGAAAAGATCAGAAGCTGAACTATACATGTATCTACATATGATAAAATAATCTTTCTTTTTTTTTAGAGGCAGCACTGCACAGTGATGGATAAAGAGCTGCCGCTTAACAAGGAAGACATGAGTTCAAGTTCTACCTCTTGACACACACTGGCATTTTGGTCCTGGACAAGTAATGTAACTTCTCATTGTTATAGACCGATGGTAGCAAACTCACATAGATCCTCAGGCCACTAATCCAAACCTAAGGATTCCTGAGGGTGGCATATTGACTTACTTTTACAATGTACTATCATATTTTATTGTATTTTCATTTTGTTAAGTAATTCCAATTACATGTTAATCTGTTTCAGACTACATTTAGGCATATTGTGAGCTGCATGGAGTCCACAGGCCAGTGTATCTGACACCTCTGCTTGAGGCAACTTTTTTTGTCCCTTATATTGTAAACATACTGATTCTGGTAAATGAAACTTGCTCACCAGGGAATTCCTTATAGCAGTGAAATCACAAGTCCAAATCTTATCCCTAGTCCCTATAGTGCTTTAAAGGTACAAGTGGTCTCCTTCAAATCACTCTGTGATATCAGTAGAGTGAGTACTCTAATCCCCATTTCTCAAAGAAGAGAACTGAGTATCAGAGAAATGACTTGCTCATGGACATATGCAATAAGGTTTATGGACAGATCTTGCTGAGTAAATAAATGACTGTCAATAGAGATGGGCTACTGACTCTAAATTCTTCTTATCAGATACCAAAATCCCATTCTAATGTGAGTATGGCATGCCAAAAGAAATAAGACAAACATACAGTATAAACCAGGGTTTAGAGAATCAAGGACAACTGTAAGGATTTTGCTGGGGGTGAGATCTAAACCTCAAGGAAAACCAGAGCAGAAAAGAACTTAAACTAGAAGTCCAAAACAAGAAATTTGTTGTTGTTTTTTAGGATGGACCCTAGACTTGAATTAGTTAGATAATTGTCATATTTTCTTCCTGTTGCAGTAGGAACTGAAGTTTGAAAATCTCAAACTTGGATATGTCACGTATATATGGAACCTGTCACTTCATGTAGCAATTCCCCAAAACCAATCACCACTAAAAATTATTCTCTTAACACTTTGGGTCAATACCGTGTATTGGAAATATTTCTATCTCATTCTCATATTGTACTGTAGTATAGTAGGATAATATTGACTAGTCTAAATGCCTTTGTATGTAATTTCTTTTATTCTCATAAAAACTCTGTGGGGAAGGTAAAGGAAATATTCATTGACCTGGGATGGTACCATAAATCATCTAGTCCAATGGTTCTCAACCTTCCTAATGCAGCGACCATTTAATTGTTGTATGTGGGTGTATCTTCATGCGGGTGGACCCACCTGGAGACAGACAGAGTAACTGTGTCTCAGTTCTTAAGACCACAGGAAATTTCTGATGGTCTTAGGCAACCCCTGTGAAAGGGTCATTTCACTCTGAAAAGGGTCGTGACCCACAGGTTGAGAACCACTTATCTAGTCCCATATGCTAAATTTGAAGAAAAAGAATATAATGCCAAGATAAATTAAGTGACTTGTCAAAGGTCACATAGCTAATCAGTGGCAGGTAAGATTAGAATCCAAGTCTACTACCCAACCCAATACTGAGGCAGCAAACATATTTGCCATGTCTGGTGCTATGTGTTAAGGATATAAATACAAAGAAATATATGAAACTACTCATTATTCATTAACTCATTCATTCATGAATTCAAAAAATATTATTTCAACACTCATCTCATTAGACACTGTGATGGGCATGACAAGTGGTACAAGGAATAAGACCCTGCCCGTATTCACAATATTTTTGTGTCAGACATAAGAGGAATCATGGCATAGTGGAGACAGATAGACAAAGTGAGGAGACATCTGGGTTTGAAGTCCACCTCAGATACTCACTAGCCATGTGACTCTGGGAAGGTAACCTAACCTCTTTAAGTCTTAGTTTCCCCACGTGCACAAATGAAATTATAGTACCGACCTTGTGGATGTCTGTGAGAATTAAATAACATGCAAAGCACTTGGAAAATCTTAAGTACAACATAAGTGTCTACTATTATCATCATCATCATCATCGTTGTTGTTGTCTAGTAACAAATATAAAGTAGAATGTGAAAGACCAATAACAGAAATTTGGAGACCTGGGCAGCAGGGAGCAAGGTGGGATGTATGTGTAATGAGTAAGGTAAGAACATCTTTCCTGAGTTTGATTTTAAAAAAAGAAAGGATAAGTAAAGACATGGACATAGAAAAGCAGACAATATATTTGGAGAAATTGTAAACATTCAACAAGACCCCTTACCATCACCATGAACATAGCTCTGCTGGGCATACATAACGCTATATGTACCTGCTAATGCGTCCTTTTACTTACAATAGGGAGTAGCACATGAAACTTTTGACAACCAGGCATCATGGTAATACACAAAAACAATAGTATTAGTTAGTTCAATGACATGAGTCCAAAGCAAAAGACATGGCACTTTATCTGACATTTGAAAGTGGGGATTTGTCAGAGAGCAAAAGAACTGGGGCCCCAGCCAAAAATATCATACTTTGCAAAGTTAACTATTATCTCAAACAACAAAATAAAATGGACTATTGGCAAACTCCCAGGTTTTCAAGACTGAGTTAAAAAAAAATCCTGAGCTTAGGAGGCAATTTGACATACAAGAACCAATATAAATATAAGGTATATAACAAAGATTGATTATAAGGGATCCATAAGGACAGACTGTTTACTTTTTATATATGTCTATACATAGACATAAAATTTATATCTAAGATTCTTATTAATAATTGGGTATTTCATAAGAAAGATTGGGGAAAACCTGGGTATGATATGAATTTTAAAAGTAAAACCATTTAGGAACAGCAAAAAGGAGTAATTATTTTATACAAATGAGGTGCAAGAGGAAGAATTGGTACAGAGAAATTACATGGGGGAGGAGGAGTGGTAGTTCTGGTAACCTACTTTCATCGGGAATGGATGTAAGAAGGAACAATACAAAATATTTAAAAGAGTATAGAAGTCTTCTAAATTCAGAAGAAATAAAATGGTAGGGGAATACGGAGTGGGGAGAGGACAAGGGAGGGAACTTTAGAGGGGAGGGTGAGAGAATAGGTAAATAGGGGTATAGAAAGGTGTTTAGGTTTATGGGAATGGGAGGATAGGGGAGGTTTCTTGGAATAGAGTAGGCAAGTCACAGGAGGGCAAGGTAGTGGGTAAAAGTAAAGTACAGGAGGCGGGAGGAATAAGAAACAAGAAATATGTACATTCTTAAAAACAAAGATCAGGAGTAGAATCTGTTTGGGAAAGTATATGTCTATATATGTATGTATATATGTATGTGTGCACGTATATGTCTATAGTTATGGAGAAACATATCTAAACTTTATTGTGGCCTTCTGGGGTGGATGTTGGCGGGGGGAGGGAAAAGAAGTTTAAAAGTGCATAGCAGAAAACAAAAGAAAACTCACAAGGAAGCAAAGAAAAGATGGACAATTCTCAGTACAACGAGTATTATTTATCATATAGGCTTTCTTGTAATGAAAATTTATCATTACATATTTTGAATCCTCTCATGCTATGCACGTGACATGTCTTTATTTCTTTCTAACTTTGTATTTAAGTTCTAATATTTAAGTTTATGATATGTTTTTGTTTCTTTTCTCTATTTGTGTTCTGGCATTTGAGTCTAAAATAAAATTTTGGAAAAAAAAGTCAGGATTTCTTTAAGAACAAGGATATAAAACAAGTGCAATAAAGCATAAGGTACATACAAAAGAAGTACAAACCTAATTGTACAATTTCTGAATATAGCATTCCATTTGAATTGACAGGACTAGAATATTGTGATCTAACACCTTGCACCCCCAAAGAGCTTTGCAATCACATTTTGTTGTTGTTGTTGCCAAGGTCTCCAATTAATCTCATTAGAAGCTTACAGTTTTTAAGTGCCTCATCCTCTCTCTTCAACACTGTTTACTGTATAATCCAGACAACCTCAGATGATTTCTTTTTTTGAAAATAAATTTATAATGCAGTTACTGCTATTAGGGTGCATTATAACTAAAAGATTAAGCCAGTTAAAACACAGAAACAATTACCAAATCTCATTCAGCCAGATGCTCTAATAGTATAAGCACTCTGGTTCCAGACAAGAGCAAGGATGATGGGAGGGTGACCTCTCTAAATTTTATGTGTTTCACATACATATACAGTACCTTCCCCAGGAAGATCTAGAGAATATTATACGACTAGAAGCTCATCTCCTGTTTCCTTTTTCAATGCTTTAATATAAGCCTGGGATTCCCTTTCAGCTTCCAGAGGGTCTTCCTTCTTTAAATGACCTGATGTTTTGATAAACCATTCCATTCTGTCACCATTGACTGGAGGGAATTCTGGGCAATGCTCACATCTGAGGTCAATGTCTCTACCTCAAGATCAGCTCTACATTCAACTTCTATTCACTCTAAGTATTAACATTTTTATTCTCTTTCCTAACCAGATTTCTTCTATTTCACTGAGCAACTATTACCAAAGTTAAATGAATTATATGGCTTAAAAGGTCATAAATCCTGCTGGAGAATCAGCTCAATGGGGAATTTTAATAAGGACAATTGCAAGATGAAAATTTGGGGTTAGAGGATATTTGAAATGCTGTGTTTGTCCTTTGAGACATTAGCATTTCCCATCTTGAAGTAAAAGAAAGAAAAAAGAACTGGCCTGAACTAAAGGGCTCTGATAATTATGCATCTGATCATGCCCTATTTTCCTCAAGATGCTGATTGAATAGTTATCTTACCAGTATTTAGCCTATTTTATTGGGTAAGTGTTAGAACAAGCATAGTGGAAGGGAGATTAGGAAGCTGTCTAATGTAAGTCCTTGTTCTTCAGGTAGAAATAAAGCATCTGGCACTAATTTTATTGGAATTCCCTTTGAAAAAATGGGCTCCCTAGATTCAGAGACTTTCTAGACTTCGCTGACTTTTCAGTATTGGGAAAAAACAACAACAAATGAAGAAAAACAAAACTTCAATCAGTATTCTTAGGAGAGTTATTATGTATAAGTCTGTGTTAGGATCTCTGTGGGGGACACAGCAGAATTGAAGATATGATTCTTACCATCAAGGATCTTACATTCTAATTAGGTAGAATTGATTTTATTAAGCACGTGCTATTTTCCTAGTGACTGTCCAGCCTTTATATGCAGATCCCATCAAGAAGCAGCAGCACAGTATCTATCAAAGCAGTCCATTCCACTTTTGTCAAGGTTTGGCAAGTTTTAATAAGTTGTTTATTTGTTTGTCTTTGGTCTTGGTTTTTGTTTTGTTTTGTTTTACATTGAAACACATTTTTTCTCTTCTACTTCTACCTTACTGTTCTTTGTTCTTCCCTCTGGGGTCAAGAAGAACTGATTCAAGCCCTTTCCCACATTATAGCCCTTCAGATAATTGAAGAGAGATTCCCTGAACCCATTAAGTCTTCTCTCCTTTAGGTCAAATTCCCAATTCCATCAACTAATCTTCATTGTTGTAAGCTTTTTCACCATTCTGGTCACTTTTCTCTGGACATTTCATATTATTACTAAAATGTCCCGCCCAGAACTGCCATGGCACAATACTCCATTTGTGATCAGGGTAGAGTTAAGCAAGCCTACCACTTTCACAATTATTTTCTTACTGCCGCCTATGATCACATTAGCATTTCTGGCAGTTATATCTCTCTTGACTCTATATCATTATCAAATTAAGTTCTATTAAGCCACATATTTCTCAATGTTATATTTGTGAATTTGATTTTCTTGATCCAAAGTATAAGCCAGAAATTCATTAGTGGTGTGGGTGTGTGTGTGTGTGTGTGTGTGTGTGTGTGTGTGTGTGGTGTGTGAGAGCAGGGGAGAGAGAGGAAGAAAGAAAGAGAGAAAGAGAGAAAGAGTTAGGGAGGGAGAGGGGGGAATGAGGAGAGGAGAGAAAACCTGTACTTTAACAGATGTGTGGGTAATTTATTGTGCTCTCTTACTATAGCATGAATTCATACCTCCATGCCAGGCTTGTGATTTATTTCCTAAAGTCATCAATTTCCTCCTTCTGTCTAGGTGTTTTGTTTTATTTTCAATTTATTCCAATAACATTATAACTTGTTTTCCCTCCTTTGATCCTTAGATAAATAATGATGTCCACAGTGTTGTCTTCTCTTGTATCTGAGTTGTACTAACCTGCATATGCTGATGTAATACTAATCCATCCACTTATATACTTACACACACATATATGTATGTGTACATATATATACACATATATTTATATCTATGTATGTATGTATGTATCTATCTATCTATCTCTATAGATAGCTCTTGCTTTAGTCTCCTTGCATTAGTATATATAAAGCTAACTGCATTTCTTACCCTTGCTGTGTGTTCTTGTGCAGACATCTGAAGCTAAGAGTTTTGTTGCTGTAATGGGAATCTGAAGATCTTCCCTGCCCCTAGGCCCTTTGATAGGATTACATGGCTCTGAGAACCTTCCCTGATTTGAAAGTATACTCTGCCCCCTAATAGGCTGAATGTGGTCACATGGAACCTGTGGCAGGAAGCTTGTTTTTCAGGAATGCCCACCTTATTACTCTGTGATTGGGCAGTGGGTCAAGAGGGCTGTGACATTCTCTGAATCAGGAGAAGGCTATATATACTCTGATGTGAGTTTTTGCTTTGGGGCTCACTTTGAGAAGAGTAGTGTGATTTGGCCACATGAGAGTCTGGGAAACCATTGAGCCCCTGGCTTGGAAAACCCAGATGTTGGTGCTTCCCTCTCTGGTAACTGAATAGGTATGGATGTAATGGTTAAATGGCTGGAAGGCCGTCTACTGATCTGTTTTTTTGTCAGCTTGTAACTTCTGTTTGTATTCTCTGAAGTTCAGGGTGTCGACTTTTCCCCCTGAACTAAGTAAATGATATATGTTTGATTGATTAAAGCAGTGGTTCTCAACCTTCCTAATTTAATACAGTTCCTCATGTTGTGGGGAGCCCCAACCATAAAATTATTTTCATTGCTACTTCATAACTGTAATTTTGCTACTGTTATGAATCATAATGTAAATATCTGATATGCAGGATGTATTTTCATTGTTACAAATTGAACATAACCCACAGGTTGAGAACTGGTGGATTAAAGTACCCATTTTGAGTTAACCCATTTTGAGTTGCTTTCCTCTAGAAAAGCAGATATAAGAACCTGTGCTAGCAGCCATCCTGGGTATGCTAGGGTGCTTGCTGATACAGTAGCTTACTACTTTCTAAGGTTTTTATCTTGTATGAATTTCTGAGCATCTCTAATCTTGAATTTCTATTACATCTCCTTACACTGTAGCTTCTCTATATGGTATCTAGCCTAATAGGTAGGGAATTTTGTTCCTTTCCTTACTATCCCCCCAGCATTTTCCAAGTTATAAAAATCCTTTAGATAAGATTTCTAAGACTCCATCCATCCATGTGTTTATCTTATCTTATCTCCATCCTGATGCAGAGCTTATATGTTGCCTCTTTTCAGCAGTGGTCTAGAAATATGATTCTCATTTCCAGGTCCCATCTTCTTAACTAGTGGTTTCCTTCCCAAATCTGTCTTTTGAAACACTTGCATTTTCATGGTATTGGAGATGAAAAGACTTTCTATGGGCCTTTCTTTCTTGCCAGAGATGCTTAATTATTATCATGGCTTCTAAGTTTCTTTTGGTGGTATCACTTGTCTATGTGTATCACCAGAAGTGAAGAATAGTCCTGAGGTTGGAGAAGTCTTAGCTGTTCATTGCACCCTTGATGAATTACATGCCCTGGAAAGCCAATATACTTGCATATGGTTAAGGTCACATTGACAATACACTTCAGTGGTGAGTCACATTACCTGTCACTTTTTCTTCTGTCTCTTACTGCATGTCTCTCCTAAAATAACCTCTAGGACACATGCTCATTCCTTGGAACAGAAGAAGTTGTTTCCACCCTGAAGGACCTAGCTCACTCTCATTTATGGAAAGAACTTCATATCTAGCATTAAGCTCCAGATGTTCAGGATTCCCTTTCTCCTCTGTTATGTTCTCCCCCTCTCCAGCTTTGAAATGTCAGGTTTCTCTATTGTTATTTCAGATTTTTTTTCTTGTTTCTGCTTTACATCCCTTCTACTTTTTGTACTTCCTTCTTCCTGATAACTTGGAAAGAGAAGATACATTCTGTGAGTTCCTTTACTTTCTGAATTAGGAATGAAGCTAACCTTCGTTGTGTACAATGAGCTGTTACGGATTCATGGCAGAAAGACAAACTTCAAGCTCTCTATTCAAGTCACTAAAAAATTGTCCAAGCCCTTCACACTCACTGGCAGCAATATCCTCAGACTTCTTTTATTTTTCAAAGCAGTACATCTGACCAAGTGGAGCAACCTGGCACAATGGAAAAACCACTAGTTTAGGCTCTCATCCTGGCTCTAGAACTTATTAGCATTATGTCCAAAGGCAAATTACTCAATGTTTCTGAAACTTTATCCTCTTTTCATAGGACTTTTATAAGCATCAGTTGAGATGATTTATGTAAAAACACTCTTTAAATGATCAATCCTATGCCATTAGTAAATGGAATGTGGTAACAGCATTATCATTGTTGCTAGTTTTGTTATTAATACCTTTTCTTCACAAAAAAGTAAATTAATAAAAAGAAAAGAGAGAAACTACCACATTTTTTTTTTCCGGAAAGGATAAAAATATACAATAAAATACTGAAAAATCCATGAATAGATACACAAAAATAGAGTAAGTTATAGTAAGCTCATAAAATATACAGTAAATTAGAGCACTTCAGAATTTGCTGACAAGCATTCAACCATTCTCAAATCATTATAGAGAACTTAGAATTTCAAGGTTAAAATCCTGATAAGGTGCTAATGGAAAAAAAAAAATCAACCTCTTTTGGATCAATCATTAGTGCTTTTCCATTTATTACAATGAATAATCAAGTTTCCACTATAAAAGTACCAAGCATTTTTTGATCACATTATGCTTGACAACTTTGTTGAATTCCTTTTCTTAGGGAAAACATGCATATATACAGATACATATACATATACATACACATACACACACAAACATATATATATATATGTGTGTGTATATGTGTAACACAGAGTGATCAAATAAAACATTCCAAAGGTATTTTTCCAACAACAAAAGAAAACCAAACTGCTATATTTGAATATTCAGTTTTCCAAACAGAGGGGAAAATGTCATCAGACTCGATACTAAAATTCTTCATGGAGTTAAAAATCAAGCACAGTTTTAACCCCACAGATAATGAGTTTTCAGTGTGCCTGAGGGGGAAAAAAAACCTGAAAAATGTATTGACAGATATAACAAGTTTTTTTTTTATTTTCACACTCCAGTAGGTAAATGGAATTTCATGAATCTCACCCCACCAAGATCCTTGCTGGGCTGAAAACAACCATGATTTCTTTGTGGAAAGAACAGCAATTTGGAGAGAAAGTTCTAATCGACTTTTTAAAAATTCTTGATTTGATCTCATCATAGACATTATAGGCTATCCTCACAAAAGCACCCCAACAAAAAACAAAACAAAAAATAAACAATAAACCTATTATATTTTAGCACTACTAAACCAAAAATCACTAAGCAGTTGGAATTCTGATGGGTAAACTGGACAAATTCAACATATATAGGCTCAGTGAAGAAAAAAAAAAATTAAAGGAATTAAAGTGCTTTAAGCTTAAGAGAAGTCTGTCTCAGTAATTGTCTCCAAGGACATGAAATGATAATGTACTTAGTTCTCCAGCTCAACTGAAAGGGAAGAAATTGCAACAAGCAGATTTGGGTTAGGTTCAAGATGCAGAGCTTCTCACAAATTCTTTGGCACATCTTCCCTGTACCCTTCATTTGCCATTTTTTCCCCTTTCTCATCTGTTTCATTTGTAACTTATAGAAAAGAGAGTAAAGTCCTTGAGGACAGGTACTGTTTTTCCCCTTTCTTTTAAACCTTTTCCTCTCAGCACCTAGGAAAATAGCATGTGCTTAATAAAATCAATTCTACCTAATTAGACTGTAAGATCCTTGATGGCAAGAATCACATCTTCAATCTTGCTGTGTCCCACACAGAGTTCCTAGCACAGGCTTATACATAATAACTCTCCTAAGAATAAGGATTGAAGTTTTATGAGAGATGTGATTCTTTTTCAGTTCCTGTCAGGCCTACTGGCTTCTGAGTTCCGTTCCTTCCACTTTCATGATTTTAAGTAACGTGTTTCAAATGCTCTAAACCAGATGTAGGAATTCTATGACAGAGAAGCCATTGACTTTTTTTCTTGGTTAGACACTCGAGAAGAATTTATCAAATGCCTAACATATGACAGGCACTGTGATAGTCACTGGGAGTCTTTCTAGAACTTCTCTTTCTGTACTCTTATACTTGGTTCGATCTCCTCAGAGCCCAAAGACTTGATTATCATCTCTATGTAGATGATTTTCAGATTGATTTGTCTAACTGTAACCCCTTTCTTTTTTTTTTTTATTTGCTCATTTACTTTTAATTTACAAGATTCAGTTCCACAATCACTTGAGTTTCAGATTTTCTCCCCTCCCTCCCCCCCCCCCCATGGTGGCGTGCAATCGTGTATAGGATCTGCAAATACTTTCACATTGTACAAGAGTTTGGTCATATAGAAGGGCTGTAACCAATGAGTGATCACTGGGAAAAGAAAAAAAAAAACCAGAGATAAAAGAGAACAATAACGAGTTTTCCTTCAGTCTCCATTTAAACTATAGTCTTTCTATATCTTTCTCCGAGTTTAGGTATCTCCTTCCTTCTTGAGGCTTGTAGAGTTGTCTTTAGCTGTTCATTGACTTTAACCCCTTTCTTGACTTCTATTCTCACTTCTCCAAATACCTTTTGGACATCTCAAACTAAATATCTCATAGATATCCTGAATTCAACATATCTGAAATTGAACTCATCACATTTCCTTTCTCCTCCCTCCCCAACGGTCCCTACTTCCTAACTTCCCTATTATTTTGGAAAGTACCACCAACCTCCCAGGTATTCATCTTCACAACATAGATGTCATCCTCAACTATTCACTCTGTGCCTCCCCTAACCCCAGTTTACTAATCAGTCATGAAGTCTTGTTGTTGCTATACTCATATGTGTCCCTTCTCTCTTCTGACACTGAAATCACATTGGTGTAGGCCCTCATCATCTAAAACCTGGAATATAACAATAGCCTGCTGTTTAATCTCTTTTCTTCAAGTTTCTTCCCACTCTAGTCCACCTTCTAATTAGCAGTCAAATTTATCTTCCTAAAGCACAAGTCTGATCAATTCACTCTCCTACATCCCACCCAATTCAGTCAACTCCAAATATAACCTGGCCCCTTCCTAACTTTCCAGTTGTCTTAAAACCTACATATCCCAACATATTCCAGAAAATGATGACACTGACCCCTTTGGAGTTCCTTGCACAAGACAATCATCTTCTGACTCAAAGTATTCCTTAGCTGTCCCCCATGCCCAAAACTCTCTTCATCTCTTCCTCCTACCTTCCCTAGCTTCCTTCAAATTTCATCTAAAGTTGTACTTCCTGAAGAAAACTTTCAAAATCTCTTTCTTGATTATCTCCAATTTATCCTATTTATATCTTGTTTGTACAGAGTTGGCACATTTTGATTCACGTATTAGACTATAACCTCCTTGAGGACAGGGTCTGTTTTCTGCATTTCTGCTAGCCTTGCTGAGTAAAAACAGTTCTCCCCTCAAAGTACTTACACTCTAGGGAGAGGTCTGGTGTACATGGTACCTAGGAGGATCAGGAGGAAAGGCCTCTGGTAAAAAAAAACCAAAAAATAAAAAAGTCCTCTGAACTGAGCTTCAAAGGAAACTGAGGATTCTATGAGAAAGTGGTATTTAGAAAGTACATTTCTGAATTATTAATCTATGGAAAGGAATGGAAATGGGAGGAATGTTATTTATGAAGAACAATAAAGAAGGGTTCTTTGGCTGCACCATAGAAGGCATGAGGTGAGTGGTGTATAACAAGGTTCAAAAGCTAAAAACTGCAAGCAGGATGTAAAGAGCTTCAAATGCCAGAAAATTTTATATTTGATCCATATAACCTGATATGGAGCCATTGGAATTGATTATATTAGGGAGATACTTGGTTAGGTTGCATTTTCAGAAAAACATTTTGGCAGCTGTGTCGAGGATGGATTGGATTGGAGAGAGACTTGAGACAGGGAGACTACAGAAGCCTCAGTTGAAAATATTTATTTTTGCTGCTAATGCCTTTTTCTCTGAGATTACCTTACCAGTACTCAAAATGGATCTGGTATGTACCTTAATTTAAATATTGTCTCCTCCTTTAGATCGTAAATTCCTTGAGGGCAGGGACTGTTTTTGCCTTTCTCTGAAATTGCAGCAGGCAGTAAAATGCCTGGTACTTTGTAAGTGCTTAAATGCTTCTTTACTGACTTCTTTTCTTATTACTGCACTCACCTCTTCTATTCCCTTTCTTTGTCCACTCTATGTTTTCAATACTTTAGTGGTATATACAGCTACAGCTACATGCCACTAGTGTCATCCAAAGCTAAAAAAAAAAAAAAAATTGCCATCTCCAGATCTAGAGGGAGGTTAAAAAAAAAAAAAGGAAAAAATAATTTAATGGACAAAGGTGAAGGAGGCCAAAAAATAAAAAAGATCTTTTGCATAGAACCATTATCTTTATACTGAATTAATTAAGTACTTTTTCCTAGTAAGGTTTCAGTGAGGCAAAGGAAGTCTATTGCTATGAAGACCTGATGGATATCACTTCTTTATTCATCTATTTTTTTATCAAAGAGTACAGACTCTCCTTATACCAGAACCATTTTTTCTTTCGTATTCGTAAAACCTTTTTTTTTTTTAAATCTTCTTCACTCTCAATCTCTAGTGACTAGAAATTCCCGCTATTACTTGATTCCTCCCTACCACTGGCCCCTTCTATCTGTCTTCTCTCAAAGCTTACAATCAGAATAAAGTCTAAAATAATATCTCATTATTTATGATATAGCAGATCTTGAAGCCCCCTAGTCCATCACCAGTTCTTTTATATTAACTATAAGGAAATCGAGTCTGGCAAAGTTAAGTTCCTTGTCGTACATAACACAAGTAGTAAGTCAATCATTTTTTTCCGTGTGTTAATTTAAAAGTATGTTATTAGGTCATCGAGATGCAGTTTGGTATAGTAGATAGAGAACTGGCCTTGAAGACAGAAAGACTTTGACTCAAGGTCTAGCTCTGATCTATATTGGCTCTATGGATCTGTCAAATAACTTAAATTTTCATGGCCATAGGCACCATCTTTAAGACTATACATTGCAGAAAACTTATTAACCAATACTGGTAGAGGGAGTTTCCTCTCTCAGAAATTCCCTATGCTAATAAATTTATAAGTTTAGTGTCCAACCATATCTCATTAGCCCTTCTGAGGTTATTTTTAAAACCAGAAATAAGATTTTTAAAAAGTAATGACCATGACACTGAGGGGAGGGGCTTGGAAAGGGGTAAGGAGAAATAAATACATGTTAAAATTAGTAATCAATGTTAATTACATTTATTTAATCAAAGAATCTGGGACTTGTTAGAAATCTTGCAACTATACAGTTGAATTCATTCCCAAAAGAAATTTAATCTTCTTTCTGTCCTTTCTCTTGACAAGTGTAAATCCCCAAGTGTGTTGTTTAAAGAATGAAAGCATTGTAAAATATATATCCAATTTTCTAACTTGAAAAATAACAAATAAAATATCTAACTTCATTTTCCTTATGACCTTTATTACTGTTTCTGCTTTGTAGGTTTCTAGTACCCATTTCTTGCCTATATATTTTCCCAAAGATATATTAGTTTACATTTTCCTATCTTTCATTTTTTGAAACTTCTTCAGGTCAAATTGTATTATTTTCCTGTCCTTTGCTGATGTTAGCAACACCTCTTAATGTAAAAACTATCCAAGATAAAAGAGAGTTGAATCCTCTTTTCTGCTATATACTTTGTTCACAGATTAGACAAGTTAGACTATGTACTGTTTTATAATCAAAATAATTTCTCTTTATCATAAAATATTTTCTAAAAGTATATGGAATAATCCATATATCATCCATGAAAAGGCCTACTACAGTACATTTAAAAGCAGGGATAGAATTAAATTATACCTGTAAACATTAATTCTAAATTTCTTACCATTCATTCAATCAACTATTGTGTGGAACTATTGTATATAACACAACATTATATATGAATCACATGAAACTATATTTTTCTTAGAGAGAAACAGATATGAATAGATATGAATAGTATATATATATCATATGTATGTAATGATTTGAGAATAGGATGTACATATATGGGCATATG